>WBMZ01002297.1:0-107712 GCA_013400975.1 Atrichornis clamosus
GCTGCCGGTGCCGCCGGTGGCTCTGCGGGTGCTGCGGCCGCCGCCGCTGCCGCGCTCGAGGGCTCTGAAGGGGAGCGGGGGCGGGGCCGGCCCCGCCTCGAAGCCGCCGGGGCGGCGGGCACCGCCCACCCCGGAACCACGCCCCCGATCGCCATAGCCGGCCCGTCGTTTCCATAACCACGCCCCTTACCGCCGGGCCCGCGCTCTCATTTCCATAACCACGCCTTCCCCCTCCATATTAGCGCTCCGCCTGCCCGAGACCACGCCCCGTATTTCCATAGCGCCCCGCTCATTTGCATGGCCCCGCCCCGCGGTGCCGCGGGTCCCCGCACGTGTCCCCGGCGCGGGTTGGGGCGGGCGGCGACGTCTGGGGGTCACCGCGCCCAGCGCACGCAGGGCACCCCCGGATTAATGGGCAAACCGTAAATGGCATAAGGGCCCCCGGCCTTGCATCCCTGCTCTTGGCTCTCTGGGAGACCTCAGAATTATTAATCCCCTGATAATCTCCTATGGAGACAGGCTGGGAGAGTTGGGAATGTTCAGCCTGGAGAACAGAAGGGGGTGTGGAAACCTCACAGGACCTTCCAGGGTCTGAAGGGGCTACGGGGAGGACAGATACGGACTTTTCCTCGGGAACTGTAGTGATAGGATGAGGTGAAATGGGTACAAATTGAAGGAGGGGAAATTTAGGTTTGATACTGGGAAGAAATCCTTCCCTGTGAAGGTGGGGACGCCCTGGCACAGGTTGCTCAGAGAAGCTGTGGCTGCCCCAGCCCTGGAAGTGTCCAAGGCCAGGTTGAATAAGGCCTTGAGCAACCTGGTGTAATGGGAATTGTCTTTAAGGTCCATTCCAGTCCCTTAACATTCTACGATTCCATGATTGTATGATTAGGTCAGATCAGACTAAATTATAAGCATTGAATTTTGTTATCCCAAAGCAGAGCCCTGCCTAAGTGCTAAATAATGTTGATATTATAATAATTAAGTTATTAAATAAGCGCTTCCCAACTGCTGCTCCTAGACCTCTGGGCAATCAAAGGATATTGTTTAATTGAGTGATGTGATCACTGTGTTGCTCAGCTGTGCATGGAATGATGAAAGGGAAACGCGTGGAAAACTCTCAGTAACGCTGTGTAAAGCTGTGTAACACTGTTCGCTCAAATAGCTTTTAAAACAAAAATATGAGCCTTGACAGGCAGTATTTATATTTATATTTATATTTGTATTTAACTCATGGGCAGCAGCCCCCACTTGCTGAAACTCCTCCAGCACCTCGAGCCACGCTCAGCACTGAAACCAGGGCTCTTCAAAGGGCTCAGTTAATGTGTTACAAACCTGTGTTTTTCCAGCACCTCCCGGAAAAAAAAATAAATATGCTGGGTGGAGATGCTTCATTAAAAGGGTGACTCAAAGAAACACCTGGAAGATTATCTCTCCCCAGCACAAAACCACTGCAGCCTGGGTTGGTGTTTGGGGCTGAGGTTACAGAAACCCCCTTGGTGCTGTGGCTGTGGGGCAGGGCTGTGGCTGCTGCTGGTGGGTGTCAGCAAACAGAGCCATACTGACATAAAAACCCTCTTGCAGCTCACTGTGAAACGTTTTCATGGCTTTTTTTCATCTGCAGGTCCACAGAAATACTTGGGAAATGCCAGAATTGACTAAAAGTGCCAATGCTGAGGGGGTTTTGGGGGGCAGCATCCAGCCAGGAGCTGGTTTGTCCCAGATCTGGGTAATGTCAAGGCCAGGCTGGGCTTGGAGCCACCTGGAATAGTGGAAGGCGTCCCTGCCCATGGCAGGGGGTGGAGTGGGATGAACTTTAAGGTCCTTTCCAACCCAAACCATCCTGTGATTTTGTGGATCTGCCTGTTTGTAGGCACCTGGCATCCTCACTGGTGGTGCTGGAAGGGGCCAGGTGACTTCAGAACTCAGCAAAACCCCCTGGTCGACAGGTAGGAAAATCCTGCTGAATTTTATCGTTTCCCTTAGGGAAGCAGGAAAACATCAGAGGGAATGATAAACCAGTTAATGAGTGCTTTTGTACCTGCCTGGTGATCTTGCAACACTCCTGGATCCACCAACGCCTCATCCAAAGGTCGTTAAATTTCCTAATGGGCTTCAGCTCCTCCCTGGGACCGCCACGGTCACCCCCGGCCTCCCTCTCTCCCGCCGGGCTGCGGCTTCCTCCCAGCCCCTGGAACTGAATCACCCTGAATTAATCGCAGCAATTAATTAAGCTTAGGCTGGGAGAAATGGAACTCCCTGCTCCAGGAGGGCTCGGGCAGCCCCGGACCTGACCCGCTGCCACCAACCCCGTGCCAAGGCTGGGCTACCCCGCGGCGGCCGCGGACATTCCTGCAGGGAATTCCTCCGATTCCTGCCGAGGAAAGCGCCCCGCCGCCTGCCAATTGCAGATATAAATAATGAAACACTGATTAGCCCTTTCCTATTTGGACAGGGAGGAAAAGGGTTGGGATATGAGGCTATTTCTGAGTGCAGGAGCTCTCTGGCAGTGAAATCACAGTGGCCACCCCGGCGATGCTGACATTAATAACGACGCACTGCGTGTGCTTTTGCTCAGTTACTTCACCCGAACATGGGCTGGAGCAGGGATTGAGGAATCTGGGCCCTTGGATTTGATTTTACACCCATTTTCCCTTCACTTTGGCAGCATCCTGCACTCCTGAACCTTGGCGACTGTTTCAAGGCTGCTCTCTACACCTGCTTAATTTTTTAATATTAATTTTTTCTGGAGTTGTTTGTATCCGTTGAGGCTTTTTCTGACACTCGTGGAAAGTTCTTGTTTCCTTGGTAAAGTACCCGTTTTCCAGGCAAACCAACCCAAACCCAGCAGCATCCCCAGCACTCCTGTTCTGTGCTGCAGGTGCTGCTCCCTGGGCTGATGGGCATCACCACGGGGTTAAGTGTTGTGGGTTTGAACAAACCTGCCTCTAAAAATTACAAGAAAAATTCCTTGGCTTAACATCCGTAAACCTCCCCAGCCCCCCAAAGTGCCCCTCAGTGATCTCATGGGGTCCTGCTCAGCTCTGATTTTCTCACGCTGTGGTGAAGCCACATCTCCACAAACCTCCCTCATCCCCTTCCCATCCCCTTGGGCTGCAGCAACTGCCCGAGCCTGCTCCTCACTGACCTCAGAGTTGGGAAAGGGAGATTTATCCACCCCGGGCTCCACAGGAACACGAGGCAGCTCCATCCTGAGGCTGCCGTTTGACACCCAGCAAGCTGGAGTGGTGGAACTGGGATTGGTGCCGCTCCCCTGGGGCTCTCGCCCTGGCACCACTTTCCTGCCTGCCTCAGTCAGGGTGTTTGGGCAAACATCTGCTGAAACCAGCGGGGTTTTTAATAACTTCACCCCCAAAATGGTTGGTTTCACCCCAGACCCCTGCGATGGTGCACGAGCATCAGCAGGGTGGTGACATCAGCCACATCCTGGCTGCATTTTTGGCCAGCAAAGCCTTTCCCATGCCGGCAGCCCCTTTTCTCCCGTGGCTGCACCAGCATCGGGGCTTTTCCTGGGAAACGGGACCTGGGAGCAGGGCCATCCCTGCTGCCCGTGCCCTGGCTCAGGCACGTGGGAAGAGGGGCAGATCGGGGGCGGCCCCGGTGACTCCCCAGTGACTCAGACCCCACCGAAACACCCGGCGTGTCACGAAGGCCCCGCGGCCGTGCCCAGCCCCGGGTGTCACTCGCAGGAGAAAGGGCCGGGCTCGGTCAGCAGGGAGGTTCCAGCCGTTTAAGGGAAGCCTTTGGATCGTACCGGGAATTGTCACCTCGGCACGATGCGGAAACAGAAAGTGCTTGGCAGGTCGGCTGCTGTCACTAACGTGGGAGGGATGGGTTACATCAGCAATTACTGAACCAGCAGCTTTTCCTCCCTACACGTTCAGTGCCTTTAAAGGAGTTTTCTCTTCCTGAACCAGTGCTTTGTCCCCCAGTCTATTTCCTGCCATTTCTATCAGCTCCTGGGGAAGAGGATCTGCTGCTGAAATCCAGCACCTTCTCCCACTGCAGGCTTATTTCTGCAGTCACAAAAACCTCATTTGACCACATTGGGAGGTTTTGCGGGCACTTGGGGCTTTATGGGCATCAGCACCACAAAAGACATCCAGCCACAGAGAGAGATGCTGCTCACGTGCCCTCAGCCCTTCAGCAGAGAATTTGGGGTGCAAGGGATGGTCTGACTTCAGCACATCCCCACCCCTTCCACCCCGGCCGGGGCTCATCTTCTCCATGGAGAGGCGTCAATATTTTGCAAACAAAAGCTTCTGCCCCGGGTGCAGCCCCAAAGGTGGGTGATCTCAGGAGGCAGCGGGAGATGAAGGTGCTGAGCGGAGCATCCGCGGTTGGGACACGCCGGGTGTTTCCTTGGAGACCGTGGCAACGTTCTTTGCTTCCTTGGTAACCAAACATTTGCATCTGTATTGAGTAGAGCAGCAAATATGCAGCGATGGGCCCGGACAGGCTGCTCAGGTGTGTTTGGGGAGGCAGGGGTTGCTCTGACAGCTCATCCAGGATAATTGCAGGATGCTGCACCATGGATGGATCTGGGCATGCCCAAGTGCACGGTTTCAACCCCAAAATTGTCAAGCTTTCCATTCTGAAAGCAGCAGGTGGACCCTGGCCTGACTAATTTAAATGCAGCATGACTTTTAAATTAGTAGAATAAATTATTTCTTTCTCGTTGTTCCCCCAAACTTTGCTGGGTTGGGCAGAATTCAAAGCTCAGAGCACTGAGGAGGGTTGTTGAGATTTATTTTTAGCTCCTTATCTAAATCTCTCTTCCAGAAGCCATTAGCTGATTATTTTCCTTGCTTGCACTGTGGAGGTTTTGCAGGACACGGGGTGAAGAGAGGCTTCCCGGAGGGAGCTGGTGATGGGAGCAGTGGCTGTGGCGCAGGCACGTGGGGCTTGGCTTCCTCCAGCATCCGCATCCCTGCGCCGGCTGCTCCTCCCTCCCCTCCTTCTGCACCAGCAGGGACAACGGGAGCTGCCCCGCGGGGGGAATGTCACACCCGGGACCACTCCGGTTTCCCGCCCTGAACCCCGAGGGATGCTCGTGGCGGCTGCAGAAAACTCAGCGTCAGCGCAGTGAGTCACGACTGAAGCTTTGGAGAGACTCCCCTCCTGCGTTTCCCAACATCCCGGGGTGTTTCTGAGGGAGAGGTGCTCGGGTGGGGCCCCTCGATGCCCGCTTTCCCGTGGCTCCCAGCCTGGAACACCTTTCCCGTGCCCGGCTGCTGCAGCCACTGAGCTACAAAAACCTGCTGAGAGCAGCAAAATCTGGGTGGAGGGAAGAGAAATAGGAAAGACCTGGCACTGAGGAGATGTGCCTTTAGTGTCTGATGTCATCACTCGGGAATTACCGTGTTGCCATCAAGTGTTAGGAATAATTAAAGGATGCTGCTGGGTTTACAAAGCGCTCCTGTTTGCTCATTAAATAAGATTAAAAAAAGGGGCCTGGGAGAAGCTGCAGGGATCAAGCCCCTGGAGAAGGGCCTGGGGGTGTCCAAGCACAGACACAGGGGTAGTGTGGCCAACACCAACACCAGAGACAACATCCCAACACCACCAGGGCTGAACGGGAGATTTAATCGGGGCTGTCCTGGGCTCTGCTTTAGGCTGTAATTTGTGTCCCAGCCCCAGAGCATTTCAGTCTCCACAGGAGCGTCCCGAGCCCTTTCCCATCCCAATCTCCCATCTCGGGCTGAGGACAGCCCTGGCTTACCCCAGGCCATGTGCTGAGGGTGGCTGAGGTCCTGCTGGCACAATGCTTGGGAAAGAACAAGTGGGATTATCACTGATGACAGTAATTACTGAGTTATCACCATTATGGCAGAGATCTCTCCACCTGAGGCACTCGAGCCCGACAGGTTTAGTGAGAGGGTATCCCCGGCTGCCCTGCCCTTCCCCTCCTCCCCCAAATTAAAACATCTCTTTTGTTCCTTCTCCAGCCCCTCTGTGTCCCCACGGCAGGGAAAGATGGGAAAGATGTCAGACCCAGTAAGAGAAAGAGCAGCCAAGACTAAAAGTGGTGTTCCTATTTTTTTTTTAAAGTTCAGCCTCTTTCCAAGTGTCAAAGCTGAACTGAAATCACAAACAGCTTAATTTTTCCAGCTTCTGCTAATATTTGCCCTTTTGTATATCACACACCTTCCCCACTGGAGAAGGGCTGTATGGAAGGTGTTATCCTGCTTCTCCAGTGGCAGAAAACCCCAATCTATTTTCCCTCTGGGGCAGGTCAGGGTCAGCTGCAGCAGCCCCAAAAGCAGACCTGGGCTCTCTGACCAATCCCATTTCTCCTGTGGCTCCAGGAACATTTGTGGATCACCGAGGACCCTCGGGAAGGTTGCACCAGGTCTGGTTGGGTTCTCCCACAGCTCAGGCTGTGATTCACCTACAAAGGGTTTGAATTTCCCAAGGGAAGGCACCAGGCTGAGTCAGGCTGAGGAGTGTCAGGGTGGGGACATCTTTCCAGAAGGAAGTCCCTGATTTTTGGAGTGGGAAATCAATTGTGAAGTGCCTGATGCTCCCAGGGGGAAGGGGAGGAGCAGGAGAGCTCTGCAGCATCCAACTGTGGGAATTAGGGAGCAGGGAATGTGCCTGATTCCTCCTGGGTCTGTGGCAACAGTGGGATGAAGGGGAAAATCACTGTGGGGCAGCAGAGAGGGTGTAATTCCCACTCCAGGTCTGGACCTGCAGCAACAGAGCCTGGATGCAGGAACAGCACTGAGCACGGGATGATCCTGCTCCAAGAAAGGCTTAATAAGTGCCAGGAAAATAAAACTCTTCCAGAGGCACACCCAGACCTCTTTCCACACTTCGAAAGCTTCCTGTCCTGGAGTGGGGATGGTGCCTTTGGGGGGCATTAACTGGAGACCCCCAACCTGCCTGGGGTTAAAACACAACCCAAGAGCTTCCCCTCCACATGTTCTTTGTATCATTTTATTTATAATTTTAACCAAATCATCTTTTCCTACTGACACATTCACCTTCAGGAGGGGACAGGGATCCCTGCTGATCTCCAGGTTTGGATGAAGGGATGGAGCTGATTCCTCCCTGAGCTGTTGATGTGAACGGGCAGGATCAATCCTGCAAAAAAATCTGCAAATAGGGGTTTAATCATTAATTTTTTTCCCCTCTTGGAAACAAGGGAGCGACTGTTCTGGAGTTCAGGTGGTTGCAGCTGCCTTTTCCCACAACTTGGTGTGCTGGGGGGGGGGGACATCCCTAAAGTGATTTTGTCCTTAATCCACCCAAGCCCCTTTTCCAGCCATCCTGGTGAGCTACACACTGTTTTTCCCTGTGTCCTTGATTCCTCACACGTGAGTTGTGAATCATCCCTGCCTGGAATGGGAACGTGGCTGTGCAGCAAACGAGTCAAAGCCAATCCTGATTTTCTTATCAGGTTCGGCAGGGAACAGAAACGTGACCCAAGGGGTGGCTCCCAAGTGAACCACCCGGACCATGGAAGTCTCTGGGATGTGCTGGGAAAGCTGCTTCCGGGGCTGGCAGGGGAGTCACTCTCCAGAGCAGCTCAAAGCCTGCCTGGTTGTACTTGGGAATTTAATTTGGGAACTTGGTGCTTTTTGTGCTCGTCTGTCACCCTCCTGTTTGGAGGACATTTGATCCAGTCCCTGAGCTCCATGGGGTACAAACTGCTAAGGAATAGGCGCTGAGCTGGAACCAGAGCTGTCCCGTAGGCGACGAGGGAAGTCCGCAGGATATTGGCTTCACTGTTTGCACAGCAAGGGCTGGAGGCTCGAGCCCAGGGGGCCATTCCTGCAGAACTTTCCTAGGGGAAAATGTGGGATTCAATCCAGGTCTGTGGGACTGCAATCCCAAGATGTCCCCACATACCTGGAGGCTCCAGAGTGGTCCTGCTGACTGATCCAAGTGTCCTGGAAGGCGGCACAGGTGCTTGTCCAGGGAGAGAAATCACTTTTCCTCCATCGGAAATAGTCCAGGGAATCTTCTGTGGCACTGGAACATTGCAGCACACTGTTTATGCTCAGCAGCTCCAATCCACTGCTTGTACTTCCAGGCAATTGCAGTGAGAGACAAAACACAGGAGAAACTTGGCTGGGAGCTGGGTGGAAGTTGGGAACAGGCAGAGAGGAACAGGACGAAGGTTCCCATCCCGGTGGGAAAGGGCACTCAGCTGTGCAACACCTCCAGAAGGGCATTGCCTGGCTTGGAAAAGGGAATTACAAACGGAGAAGGCAGCAGGACAAGGAAAACATCACAGGGGAAGGCTGTGGCTGGAGAGGAAAAGATCCATTTTTGTCAGGAAAGACTGAGTAGGGAAGGAAGGAGCCTGATGTTCCTCCCAGCTTCCCAAACCTCGTGTGTGGAGCTTCACCACTCCCCACTACACAGAAGGCAAAGTCAAGACGGGGTTTCAGTCTTGCACCGTGTCCAGAGAACCTTCAGGACCAGAGTCACAAAAACCTGGTTTCTTGCGGCCTGTTCCTGCTTCCCGGAACCAGGCAGGTCTGCAAGGTCCAAAGGCGTCTTGGCACTTCCCAAGCCGCTGCTCAGCAGTGCCAGTAACTCCTGCACCCACCCGCGGGAACAGCACAGCTGCCTTGGGGAGAGGACTGTTAGCTTTGACTTTCCAAGGCTTCTGCAGGGAGGTGTGCTTGCCTTTGATGTGGTTCCCAGGCAGAGGTGCAGGATCGCTGCTCCAACAACAAACCCACACCAGCCCCTCTGCACTTCACAGGGCCAGGCAGAGTCACCAGCCCACCACCAACCCAAACCTCTCCAGGCCATTTCCGACTCCGTTCCCCTCCTCAGCAGCAACTCCAGCTGCCAGGAGTGACATCAGCACCCTCAGAGGTGAGAACAAAAACACTGCACCCTCACCCCTCTGCTAATTGCCAAATCCCAGCACGTGGCCAACGCCAACAAAAGGCACCAAAGGGGCTGGTGAGTTATTCAGCCTCTACAATTATTATTATTAATAATATTTCAGGGATGGACTGTGTCAGGACTGCGGAAATTCAAGTTCAAACAGAGACGAGGAAGACAGGGAAAGCTTTATTGGATTCCAGCCTCACCAGGTGTCACTGGTTACAGGAGAGCAGAACTGGTGCCAGGTGAGTTACCAGCATGCACAGGTGGGGAGCAGGGCAAGGCTGTTCCAAGCAGTGCCTGGCTCCAGGTCAGGGCATGCACTCGGATGCAGGAAGGTGCTGGGAAGGGTGCAGGGTCTCCTGAACATGCGTTTGCTGAAGCTGGAAGTTTTACCAGAGAGAGGAAATCCACGGGATGTGAGCAGCCCCTCCAGAGGGGCCGTCACCACCGGAGGCACAGCGAGCTTTGGATCCAGCCTTGGGGAGGGGAGCAGGACAGACCCCGTGCCTGGAGAGGGGACACGGAGAGCAGACACGGAGCTCCTGCCTGCTCCCGGGGAAGGGAAGGGAAGGGAACGTTGTCCTTGCAGAGCACGAGTCCCTGAGGCTCCTGTCCCACACAGAACCTGGGTGTGCAGGCAGGGAGTGCCCGGCTGCTCCCTCTGGGAGCCTTTTGCTTCCTGGGGCTCCTTGTCCAGACCAAGGGCTGGACAGAGCAGCAGCTCTGGAAGAAAACGTGAGAAAGAACTTGGCATTTAGGCTCTGCCTGGTTCAAGCACTAGTCAAACCCAGCTTACCCATTTGTTCGGTTTATTTAACTTCAAAGAGGTGCACACTAAAGCATTAAGATTTACTGGTTTGGATTCCTCTCTGTACAAGTTCTTTCAAACAGCTTGAATGCACAAGGCTTTAACAGATAGAAGCGCTGAAACACAAGATAAAACAAATCTAAATTCCAAATCACTCCATGAAGAAAAATTGTAGAAAATAAAAAAACAAAACAAAAAAAAAATAATCCAACAAAAAACTGCAGCACTCCTCGGGGAAGGGACAGACTGCACGAGGAGGGACACAGAGGGGTGGAAGGCAGGCTATGGAGTCTCTGCCCAAAGCTTCTCTGGGCTGGCGGCTCAGGGGATGGAGTTCAAGAGATCCTTGAGGAAGCTGTCGGGATCGTTGATTTCTGACAAGAGTCCTTCAAACGAAAGAAGACAAGACAGAAGAATTAGACCCAGGACGCTGCTTCTCCTGCCCCCAGGAGGGATTTGTGCTGGGCCATGTGTGAGTTACTGACAGCTGCAGGGTTATTTTAAGGCTGGACATGAGGAGGAGGAGGAGGAGAAACCCCTGCTGGATGCACGTGCAGGAGGGACTGAAATGTGTACATTAAATCCATATGGCCCTTGCAGCTACAGGGATCCAGCTCTGCTCCATGTGTTGGACAGCAAGAGACAGGCCTGGGGCACAAATATTGAGAGAAGAAAGAGCAGATACCCTGCACATTTTCAGCATCTCCTCACTCGTGGAGGTACCAAAATCCTTGGGCAGAAACTCTGCCTGCACCAACTGCTGCCTCCAGTGCAAGGTCACTTGTGTTAATCAGCCTTCAACCACAGACTCCCCACAAACACCTTCCAGCTGTGTTACAGATGTTTAACAGAGCAGGGGGACCCTGCAGGATCAGGTGGGAGAGATTTTCCTGCCCGGGGCTGCTCCAGAGCGTCCCAGCTGTTTTTGGGACAGTTCAGGCTGTGGCTGGGCAGTGCTGAAGTCTCTGCTCTCCCTGCCTCATCCTAACAAGCTGCAGCAGGGTCAGGAATGCTGCTGTCTCCAGTCACGAGCTGCACAAGGCAGCCTATAAAAGGGAAAGCAAACACTCACCAGCCACATCCAAAAACTCGGAAAACGTTTCCACTGGCATGAATTCCTCCTGGAAGGTTTTCAGGGCCTTGTCTGCAGCCTCGTGTATTGGCATGTCGTTGTGTCGGATGAACTCAGCCAGAGAAAAGGACCAGCCTCCCTCTGTGTTACTGGTAGGCACCTTCTGAAGGGGACAGGGACACCCAATCAGTCCAAAAAACAACCACTTAGTAAAAAAACCCCAAACCTACTTAGAAGAGAAACTGCAAACCCTGGTGCCTTCTCCCATTGCTCCTGGATTTGCATCCCCTGCCTCTTGCAAACAACCAACAGAGAAAACATTACCCCAAAGGGACTTCATGACCTTTTAGTACAGAATGAAACAAGGTCACAGGCATTTTCTCACCCTGATTATTGAACCTTCTTTGAAACCTGCTTTCTTCTGGATGCCCCAATGTCCTTCCTTACCCAAACATTTCCCTGGCCCAGCTTGGAATGTCCTTACTTGCATGAACAATGAACAGGAAAAACAAGCAGATACACAATACAGGAGTGCTGCCGACTGGAAAAGTCTCTCAATTCTCCAGATACTCAACTGCAAGGGTACAGTAAGCACAGGCAGCTCCCTGGGGTCTTTCTGCTTTTAGAAGGCAAAGAAGAAAAAGGAAGAAGGAAGGAATTCTTCCCTGTGAGGGTGGGGAGGCCCTGGCACAGGGTGCCCAGGGAAGCTGTGGCTGCCCCTGGATCCCTGGAAGTGTCCAAGGCCAGGCTGGACGAGGCTTGGAGCAACCTGGGATAGTGGAAGGTGTCCCTGCCCGTGGCAGGGGTGGCACTGGACGGGCTGTAAGGTCCCTTCCCACCCAAACCATTCTGGGACTCTGTGAAGTTTTATGTTTCCAAGGATGTTGGAAAAATGGGCTTCAAACTTTGCCTTCTATTTCAAACTCATGTAGTGGCCGGGTGAGAAAGCTGGAGGAGCTGACAGAGCTGGCCTGGAGCTGATACAGAGGAACTCCAGGGCTTTTCTTACCTTGAACATGTTGTAAATGAGATCTACAAGTGCCCAGAAGAGCAGGCCCGAGCGGTACGTGGCGTACTCCTTCACTGCCTTGTCTGCCAGTCTGGGGAGAGCAAAACCCATCTGCAGTTAATCCCTTTATTAGGCTTTGATAACCCACCTGATGAACAGCACTAAAGCTGAAACAGCCAAGAAGTCCATCAGTAACACACAGGGAATGGCTCTGAGTGAGCTCTGCTGGGTGTTCCTGGACATGAAACACACACTGGGCACCTGAGATTTCCCTGTGCAACAGCTCCTGAGGCTGGGAAGTCACTTTACTCCAGCTGTGCCTGGTGGAACCAGAGCAGGTTTGCCAAGAAAACCTTATTTTACAGGAGGAAACGAGCACAGAGGGAAGTGGAGGGCTGAGACTACAGAGGAAGGTGACAGTAGAGTAGGAAAAAACAACGTACAGCCCTTGTTTGTGTGTTCACTGCTTGGAGAACAGCAGATCACTGAAGGAGTAACTAAATCCAGGTGTCACACACAGGATGTATCAATGGCAGAGAACAGATTTGTGCTGCTAACTCATTAAAGCATTTCTGCAAGACTGAGGGAAATATCTTGTCCTTGAAGAAATGGAGGAATTTCCATTTAATATCTTCTTGGATATTCTCCTGCCAGGAAAGGACTTCTGGAAATCCAGCATCTGGACTTGGAGCACTCAGGAATGCCCTAAAAGGTGCAGAGCTGTGCTGGGGTAACAGCTCCCAGAGTTTGCAGGATTAATCACAAACAGGTTCTGGCAAGGCAGAACCTTCTGCCAGCAGCTCTAATGGGTTTGGAATTTTCTTGCCTGTGTGTCTCAGGTACATCTGCCCCATCACAAGCTGCTTCCTGCTCAACACTCAAGAGCTTTGGAAAAATAAAAAGCCCTTTTTTATCCATCTAGAACCACCTCAGCTGCTGCTGCAAGTCAGCAACACAACAGGGAATCCCAACTGCAACCTGCTCCAGGTTGGGTTTTTTGGGGGAAATGAACATTTTGCTGCTCTTATTAAAGCTTACATTTGTGTGTGTACCCTTAAAACAGACATCTTAGTAGGAGGCAGCCTGCTGGGGCAGCTCAGCTTAATTATTTAAAGGAAAACCAATTAGTAAAGGTGACTAAATTTCCACGGGAAGAAGAGCAACTCAGAGCGAGGCTAATTCAGGCCTCCCAAATACTGCAAGACAGACTTTTCTTTTATGTGAATGGTTTTCATCTAATTGGAGTCTGCTCCTTTAATTGAAAACTAAAAGGCCCTTGTGGGCTAAGGCTGGTAGTTACCTTCTGGAGCAGCTGCTCCATGGAAGAGCTGCTGTGTCTCATGCCTGGGAGCTGGTTCAGCCCTGGACAGGGATTGCCAGCAGAAAGCCAGACATGGACACTGGGGGAAGCCTCAGTTCCCTCAGAAGTATTTCAAACAGGTCACAGTCAGGAGCAAAGGGAAAAAAAAAGATTTTTTCCTCCCAAACTCCAGATGAAAGATACACTGGGTCTAGAGGATTTTTCTAATCAGAATTCTTGGATCAGTTCAGAACTGAACACTTGATTCAGTTCTGTGGAACCTGTGAATTATATTTACAATAAAAAGAACAAACCCAGAACTGTGATCCATTCTGGTAATTTCCTCTTTGGGTCTAAATAGGGAGTGTTTCTAAAACAAGGGAGGTGCTGAGCATCTCCCACTCTGCACTTGCAGCCACCCTTGATACCATCACTCCTGGCAAATCCAGAACCCATTTTTGGCTCAATTCTCCCCAAATCTCTCTCACACTGACTCACCCAGCTGAGGAGCTGGATGGGCACCTCCCCACGGGACAGGGAAGGTGTGGGATTTGCTGCCTTGAGTAGGAGGGAATGCAGAGCACTGCTGCACCTTCCCAGGGTTTATGAGATGTTTTGGATCAAGAGTTGATCCCCAGTTGCTTTGAGGTGCACTGCTGGTTCCTGCAGTACCTCCTGTCCATTTTTGAGGTGCACTGCTGGTTCCTGCAGTGCCTCCTGTCCATTTCTGAGGTGCACTGCTGGTTCCTGCAGTGCCTCCTGTCCATTTTTGAGGTGCACTGCTGGTTCCTGCAGTGCCTCCTGTCCATTTTTGAGGTGCACTGCTGGTTCCTGCAGTGCCTCCTCTCCATCCCCCCTGCACAGGTGGCAGTGAGTCCGTGAGTGTCCCCAACCTTCACCCTGGTGTTCTGGGAATGGAGCTGCTCCCAGACACCACCATGAATGTGGAATGCTAATTTTAATCCTTTGCATGCAGACATTACTCTGGTGTCACAGCCAGTGGCTTCCTCTCTGCCTCAGCCTACAAATTCAAGATATTGGCACTTATCTGCAGAGCATTTCACCATCCATCGCCCTCTTCCTGATTTTCCACAAGAATAAATAAGCACAGACCTTGGAAATCAGAATTGCCGTATTGCTACTTCTGAGAGGCTTTATCAGAGGGAGGCTTTGTGCTCTCTTAGTCTGCAGAGATTAAAGAAAGCCCTTGAATAAACCTTGACATAATTCCCGAGCACTATTTCTGACTGTTTTCCCCTGAAATTCCAGAGATTGGATGGTTTAGCTGGAAGTTCCTTGCTCTGTCTGCTCCAATATGCTTTTATTACATGAGTGCTTGGGGAAGGAACAGAATCATTTACTGAGGGTTTAAACCCCTAAACCCACCAGGGGCTTTGCTTTCCCAGCCCACAGAACAGCTGCACACTCTTGTGCCTGGGAAAACAGCCCTCCAGGATAAACCCTGGATCTGGAAGACCTCCTTTCCCAGGATTCAGGCAGGTGGAAACAGAAGACAGGAGACAGGCTGAGCTTGAAAGCAGAACAGAGATGAAGAGAGGAGCCCTTTTCAGGGCTCTCTCCCTTTTCCTTTTCCAAGAGCACTGGTTCACGCTGGGCTTGTGCAACTACAATGTAATGACTTTATCAAACACCTAATTAATGTCATCAGCATAAGAATGCCCTTTAAGGAGACTTAGAATAATAATGAATTGATTCCTAATTATGACAGCTATTTAAAATCATCTTTTCAGAAGCTGGAATTCCCCTTCCCTCTCTGGAAATATGTGCCTTTGTCAGGCAGGCACAGCCACTTATTCTTGTGCTTCAAGTGCCTGACAGCTGCTATTGATTTTTTTTCTTTTTTAAAAGCAATGGCATTTGATTTCTATTTCTATTTGTCTATTTGAGGGAAGCTGGAGCAGTGATCAAATGGGCCCAGAAAGAGCTTCTTTAGGGAAGCCAACAGGGAGTGTGGCACAGCCCTGAGACAGCAGCTACTGCAGTGCTTCTGAGGTGGGGGAGGAAGAAGGAAAAGCAGCATTTCCATTGATCAACTCATTGATCCACCCCAGAGAACATCCAGAATTAAATGCTCCTGCTCATACCAGCCCTGGGAAGGGGCTGCAGCCACTCAGGGCCAGGTTGGACAGGGCTTGGAGCAACCTGGGATAGCGGAAAGTGTCCCTGCCCATGGCAGGGGTGGCACTGGATGGGCTTTAAGGTCCCTTCCAAACCAAACCAGGCTGAGACTCTGCAGCTCTGCAACACTGAGAGCCTATTCCCTGGGCTCCCCGTAAGCTGGGAGTGGCTCAGTGCCAGTGCCAGGAGCAGCTCTGTGGCAGTGCCAGGAGCAGCTCTGTGGCAGTGCCAGTGCCAGGAGCAGCTCTGTGGCAGTGCCAGGAGCAGCTCTGTGGCAGTGCCAGTGCCAGGAGCAGCTCTGTGCCAGTGCCAGGAGCAGTGCTGGCAGCCGTGCCCAGCCGTGGGTGGGACTGACCTGCTGGCTCCCCCCGGTGCCACCACGCGGGCGTGGGAGGTGACGAGGAGGCGCCGCAGGATGTCCCCGCGGATGGCTCTCCACCTCTCGGGGGGACAGATGTGCAGGGCCAGCACGGTGTAGTAGTGGGGCCCGTCCACCTCGAAGGCGCTCTCCACCCACTTCTCCCGGGGCTGCTCCAGGAAGCTCTGCAGGTTCTTCTCCTCCCGCGACGTCGCCCGGGTCCTGCAACACAGGAGAGGCCTCAGCGGCTGCCCCGGCTCCCAGGGCTTCATCTGCTGCTTCCCAGGAGCCTTGGGGGGCTGTGTCCAGGCACCCTGCACAGGGAGCACCACCAGCTTTCCCCAAATTCATCATCCACTGGTCAAGGATCTGCTCCCAGTGGGCACCACCAGCTTTTCCCCCAGTTCATCCACTGGTTGAGGATTTGCTCCCAGGAAAGCACACAAGCCCAGCAAACTCACTTTCCTTGGAAGTGTGTGTGGCACTAGAGAGGTTTGCAAGGCACCTGCCATTGCCCCAATGGACGACAGTACAATTGTAGAGCTAATTTTCCCTTTTTTTGAGAAAAAAATGGAGCCAGGCAAGCCAGTCCATGCATTGGAGTGGTACCACCTCCCATGTGACAGTGCACAGTGACTGCAGCTCCTACAGCCACACCTGGATCAATTTATACTGATATATTTATATATGCCTCTACTGCACAAGCAATCCCTGGGAAGATAAAGGCCAAATGCAAACCCAAAAATACAAGGTACTTACTGCAAGCCTATAGACATATTTTTTTTCCTTTCCCCTAGAGCTTCAGTATCCCAGGAGTCCTGACATCCCAGAAATGACAGTGCAAACCATGTGTAACAGGAGACTTTGGGAAATCGCATCCCACTTTACCACATTTATGGCTCTATTGCACCAGGAGGAGGCTGCCAGCCAGGTAAGACCCTGGATTTTGAAGTGAGATAAACTCTCCCCATCAGGCATAAAGCAGCATCCCAGCAGATAAAGCTGTCAGGGTTGTGTGACCTTTTCATCTGCTAAAAGATGCAGCTGGTAGCCAAGTAGTAGCTCTGTATTTTCTCCATTTAATATTAAAAGTTCTGTCTGCAAAGTACAGAAGGCTTTTTTCCATGGCTGCCCAGTGGGTCCTGGGCTCTGTGGTGCCAACGAGCAGCCTAACATGATGAAACAAATAGTTCCATTTATTTGTCTCCCAAAGGACTGGGATAACAATAGCACAGGGATCTGGAGATAGATATTAAAAACAAAAGACAAATTGTATTACAGCCAAAACCTTGATTAGTTCCAGGCAGGAAAGGGAGAGAGATTTCACTGCACTGCATTTGGAGTGACCTTGGTGTGTATTTTAATATTTATACCCTCATCTAATTAGTATTACTTACTAATATCTAACTATTCAAATAGAAGATATATATGGGCATCCCATTTTTGCATGATCAGAAGCAGCTCATGCATTCCAAAGCATTTGGGTGCCTATGGATGTGGACATGCAGCCACAGGGTCATGCCAAAGCACTGCTGTTCATTGGTAAAGAATAATAATAGTAACAAAAAAAAAAATTAGAAACATCAGGAAAATCTGAACCCTTCTCCAGGAGAATTTCAGGATGTCAAAACTGGAAACAAAATTGTGTTATTTGAATACTGAATAAAATGATATCAGGGTTTTCAACTAACAATTACTTCATCACAGAGTCTTTTCTGCCTGCTCAGGAGAAAATTAAGCTGGCAGAGTTTCTTTAATCTAATAACCCTGTTGCTCACCCCAGAGGTAATAATTACATCTGGAATGGAAAGAGAAGCTAATTCCCAATTGCTTTTACTCAATAGGTTCCCTGTTATCCGGCATGTCCAGGCTTTGCTCCAAACAATGTAAATCCTTAACAACCTACTTAAGATGCGCAATTCCGTTCCTCCTAAAACTTTGTGTGATTTCCCATCTTTCTTGCCACGTCCACCAAGCAAAGCCCGGACTACAGCACTGAGAGGCCTTTCAGAGGCCGAGGGGGGGCAGGGGCAGCTGCGGAGGGGCGGTACTGACGTGTTGAGGACGTAGAGCACGGTGTGGATGATGTAGGGGATGAGGTGGATGTTGCTCTCGCGGCCGCCCCCGCCCGTGTCGATGCTGAAGGATTGCTCCATGGCGAAGCGCAGGAACAGCAGCTTGATGTCGTGCACGTTGAGCTGGTAGGTGGGCTCCCGCTGCCCCGTGCACTCCTGCAGGTAAGTGTTGTGCCTGCAGAACAGCAGCAAAACCTTCACAAAATGCCTGCTTCTGCTTCCACACGATCCGAGTCGTGTTTCACAGGAAAGCTTTAAAGAAGGAACAGGCTATAAAAAGGCAGCCCCTGCTACCTTGGATTAACCTCCCCAAAGGGAGCCTCTCAGCTCACTCTGGCAAATTCAATTCCATCTGCAGACATATATCCACTCATCAATACTGTTTTTCCATGTCCAGGACCTGGGATACAGCTCCCTGGCTGAAATGCTTTCAGGATGTTACCACTCCTGATTTCACAGACTCACAAAATGCTTTGGGTTGAAAGGGACCTTTAAGATTGTCCAGTCCCACACCTGCCATGGGCAGGGACACCTTCCACTGGACCAGGTTGCTCAGAACTTCATCCAGCCTGGCTTTGGACACTTCCAAGGATGAGGCATCCATAATGTCTCTGGGCATCTTGTGTCAGTGCAC
Source organism: Atrichornis clamosus (assembly GCA_013400975.1). NCBI lineage: Eukaryota > Metazoa > Chordata > Aves > Passeriformes > Menuridae > Atrichornis > Atrichornis clamosus. Next base: position 18,270 of record WBMZ01002297.1, read on the forward strand.
ACCCCCTCACAGGGAAGAATTTCTTATTATTATCTGATCTATACCTACTCCTTGGCAGGTTCAAAATTTCTAATGTCACATGGGGAACCAGCACAAGGTGAACCAGAATCCTGAGAACAGCATCTCCGTCTGCTCCAAGGAGGTGGTCAAGTACCTGACTACCATCCAAGAGAAGTCTGGAAATCTACACTAGGGAATCCATTGGTGTCAGAAGGTTTCTTTTGTACAGCAGGGGCTCACTGGCCACAAATTAATCAACAGTGCATTATCAGGAGTGACTGGGGGTGAAGGAGGCAATGAAATTTTTTCTAGGAAGCCAAGGAGCAGATAGACACCTGCATTTCTTTAGGAGATTCCCTCTTGCTGGTGGAATCTGAAATGGCTCAGTTTTACCAAGATTCAGCTGCCACCACCCTGATGCCAAGATTTCGAACTGAATCACCCAAATGCTGGAGAAGAACCCCTCTGTACTCACCGTGCCAAGCACGTGGCAAAAGCAGACTCTGGCACGTGGGGTCCCCACACTGGCAGGAGCCCATTGCACTTGGTGTTGGCATTTTGCAGGGCTGCACTCTCCCACTCTTCCCGGCCCCGGGCCAGTCTGCAGGAGAAAGTGAGCACAGCAGGCAAGTCAGAAGGATGCAAGCTTTTGTCTAAGGAAACATCCCCAAAATGACAATTCCACAGCTTCTTTCACTGACGGACTTTGCAGTGTCCAGGCCTGACCAATATTAAAGCAGGCCACGACAGAGAAGCCTGAGGCTCTAAAGTGATCAACCAAACAAAGCCATCCTGAGTTCCAAGGTGAGTGCCATGAACCCAAAGCACCTGGAAAGGCCTTCAGCCCCCAGCCCGTGAGCAGCACGTACCTCACAGCTGCCAGGTGACAGTCGTAGTGCACGATGTTGAAGTGAGAGACTGTGCTGTAGCCTTGCTGCTTCCGGGGCTTGTTCTCAAACTCCTCGAGTGCCACGCGCTTGGTGAAGGTGTAAATCCCCAGCACCTTGGTGGGCTGCAGGGACACCACAGCTGGGTTAAAACCCACTCAGCTCTGCAACACTTCACATTTCCTGCTGTTTTGATGCTGCACTGGAATCAACCTCTCTGAATCCCAACCTCAAACCTAAACTGATCCTGTAGTTTACCAGCTTTCACTGAAAACACACTTCCACTTCCCAGCCACCTCCGGAATTATGGATCTCAAGAACCAAACCTGAGTTTTCCTGATCTCCCAGTGCCAGTGCCCCAACCCTTGTGCAGCCAGACACTGTCAAGTCTCCTCAGTTGGTGAGAGGACTCTGAAAATCCATCTCCTCTCACCTGGAACTTGTATCTCCCATCTACCATTACCTGGAACTTGTATCTCCCTTCACCTGGAACTTGAATCTCCCTTTGCCTGAAACTTCTGTCTCCCATCTATCATTACTTGGAACTTTTATCTCCCTTTACCTGGAGCTTTTAGCTCCCATTACCCAGAACTTTCAACACCCATTACTTGGAACTTCTGACTGCCATTACCTGGAACTTGTATCCCTCCCGGCAGATGCAGCAGGTCAGACCTGGTTCCTCTATCAGCTCCTCCATCTGTTTAAGCAGTGCAGTCTTGGTCACCACCTGGCCCTTCTCATTTGTCTGGAAGAGAGAAAAGCTCGAGCAGGTTAAAAAGGATGATGAACCCCACAATGCCCACCACTGGCACTGCAATGCCCATCCCATCTCCCAGCAGCCGTGTTCACTCTCCCAGCAGCACCTGGCAAAGTTGGGGCTGGAGCTCTGCCAGATCTGCCAAAAAAATCACCGTACACAATTCCCATGCAGCAGTTCGAACAAGGCAGGAAGAAAAGCCCCTGAGATGACCAGAGCACCCAGCCATTACCGTCATGCCCAGGGTGCCCAGGGCCTTCTGCCTCATGGCCATGGCCATCCTCTTCTTCTCTGCACGGGTCTCCTTCCGGGCGGCGTCGATCTTCTTGTTGACCTCGGGGTGTTCCCTCAGGGCCTCCAGGAGGTTCTCTGCCAGCGTCCCAATCCCTTCATCACTCGACACCTGCTCCAGTTTGTGCAGGTTGGTGATGGAGTCTGTTCCTATTAGCACCTGGCAGGGATGGACACACAGCACGTTGTTCAGGAGAAGGGGGCAGTGATTGTCCCCTCTAATCCCACGGGGACGGCTGGGCAGCAGCACTGAGCTGCAACAAGTGTCTTCCTTCCTTCTTTAATGCTCTTGGGACCTAAAACTGTGTGTGAGACTGGGGCAATTTGCCTCTCCACTGGCCATTACCAAGAGCTCAGATGGGGATGTTGGATAAAGAATTTGTTTTATTTTGGGATAAGACATTGTGTTGATGCCTTCAAACATCAATGATCACACCCTGAGAAGCTTATCAACAGTTACCTTCTCTTCACATTGTGTGTAAATGTCACACCACACAACAGGAGGAAATACTGAAGTCAAAATCTCTGACTTTTCCAAACTAGCAGGTGATGCCTGAAGCTGCCCAGCAGAGGCTCAAGGCATCAAGACAGAGACACAAAGTCATGTTCCCAATCTTGTCACATGACACACAAAATTCAGAGGATGTTCTGCAAAGGCAGAACGTGACCAGGGAATACATAAACAGCTTCCACACCTATGCCTGCTTTGAGATTCCCAACAGGCTTTCACATTCTTATAACAGGTAAGTTCAGGAAAACTGGATTTTCTCTCTGCTTTATTTCTCTAAGAGAATTCCCTTCAGACTGGAACCAACACTTTCTGGCAGAGAAAAGCTCTGAGCAAAACTGTTCCAACTACAGTGAGGATGACAAAACAAAACACAGCAAAAACCAGTGTAGAATCAACTGTTCCAGGAATTAATCCTCAGCTACAGACACAAAGGCAGTGTGCAGCCCAGGTGTCCCCCTCGCTCCCCAGCACTCCCCTCACCTGTGTTGCAGGGTGCTGCGTCGCAAGGCCTCGGAGCAGGCGCAGGATAAAAGGAAGTGCAGGTCGAGATAAGAACTTCTTCCATATGTCTGCATCCAAACTGCAGGGAAAACAAGAGGCAGCAGCTGAAGGGCAGCCACCCAGCCAGCAGCACGGCTCCAGGCTGCAGGGAAGACAAGCTCCCGTCCCTGTGTCCCTTCTCAGCTAATTAATGGACAGTCACATTCCCACTTCCGTGTTGTGCACAGTGCCACCTCAGCCTTGGGATTTATGTTCATGAGGGGGCCAACAACAGCAAAAGCTCTGCTGCTGTGCAATAGGAGGGAACAGGCAGGAAACACAAGTATTGTGGTATCTTACTTCTTTGCACTGGGAATGTGCTTTTTCATGTAATCCAGGGCATTCTGAGTAATTCCCTTCTGCAGGATGAGATCTTTCAGCTGATGGCCATTGCTGTTGTTCTTTATTCCTGCTGCTATTTTACAGAAGCAGTCTAGGAAAACTTTATCATCTCCACTGTGCTCCTCGTCATACCTGAATGGAGAGAAGAAATGGTAACTTGGAGGCTCTCCAAAAATCTGTCTGTAATTTTCATTTACATTATCACTGAATGATGTACCTCCCCCGGCTCAGAGACTCAGAAAAGCTACTCAGACCCCTGTCACCTCAAAATAAACTTTAAAGACTGATTTCTCAAGCTAAAGCTCACGTATTTCTTTTAAAAATGGCTTAGAAGTAAAATAGGAAATTAAGCTGAAGCTTTGCATTACGCTGAAGGAAGCATTGGCGAGGAAATAAAGGTCTAGATGTGTCAGTACAACTGATTTCAGGTGCCAACATACTTATCGAAGTTGCAGTAGGGCTTGAAGCGATCCACCAGGATCTGCATTTTCTCCATCTCCCCGAAGGACAGGTAGGGGATGATGCGCAGCAGCCCCTGCAGCACGCTCAGGTTGGAGCGCACAAAGGTGCTGTTGATCTGGTCCAGCAGCATCACCAGCTGGTCCTTGTCCCCCGTGAGGAGGAGGTTGCCCTGCCAAGGAGGAAGAGCAGGATTTATGTTCAGGAATAAATCCACAAGAAAATCCTTACTCTGGAGCTGGTGGACTACTCCAGTTGTGAAGGGTTAAAGGGTCCCTGATAAGGAACAAAACCCAGCCTCATTCCCAAAGGTCTTGTGCAGTGGCACAACCCCTCCAGCTGACACCTGACTTAATCCACCTACTGCTAAAGCACTTTCCAGTCAAAAAGTCTAATAATTCCAACCCAAAGCACATCAGATTCCTGTCCATTCATAGCTTCAAAACATGAGTGAGACACTCTTCTTGTTCTCAGTCCAGTTGAGATACAGTTTTATCCCCAATTAGATGGAAAATCAATCATGTTTTCAACACATACAGAAACACTCCAAAAAACAAGGCCAAGCTGTGTCTTTTCTTGTGTCTCCCTGGCCTGTGGCCCAAATCAGGAAGGAAGGGATCCAAGCAGTGCCTAACAACCCCCACCCAACTGTGCAGGACTCATCCCAAAGAAGCCTCACAGTGCTTTTGGTTCAGGGAGCTCCTGATGCCCTTCCCCAAGGCCTGCTAAGACCTGCCTGCAAGTGTAACAAGGGTGAGACTCCCAGTCAGTACTCCCCTCCAGCTCCTGGAGCTCTGCAGCCCTGGGAGCAGGGATTTGCAAGCCTTGAGTCCCAGTCAGCATTCCCATTTGTGAAAGGAGCCGCTGGCACTCACCTTGTCCTCGCTCAGAGGTTCTGCGTTGGACTCATCCAGAATGATCTCCATGATGCTGAGCACTTGCTCTGCCACAGCTGCTCCCCCGCTGTCCTTACTCTCCTGCTCAGCCACCAGAGCCTGGAGAAGATGGGAGCAGGCAGTGGGACACCAGCAGTGACTGGTTTGAGACGGGAGCAGGCAGTGGGACACCAGCAGTGACTGGTTTGAGATGGGAGCAGGCAGGGGGACACCAGGAGTGACTGGTTTGAGATGGGAGCAGGCAGGGGGACACCAGGAGTGACTGGTTTGAGATGGGAGCAGGCAGGGGGACACCAGGAGTGACTGGTTTGAGATGGGAGCAGGCAGTGGGACACCAGCAGTGACTGGTTTAACTGCCCCCACACTTGCAGCCATAACAGATAAGGAATGTCCAAAGGATAATTTGCAGTGCCAGCACAGCAATATTTCCCATCTCCTGGAGCTGTCACAAGGCAGCAGGGCAGGCAGAAGTAGACGAAATTCATTGGAGTCCATGGAAAAAAACACTTAATGGAAGGTTTTCCTTACCAAGTTAAGAGTTCCCAGCATGACATTCAAAGTGTTCATCTCTGGCTTGACCAGCTGCTGACGATTTATTTTCACCTTCACACAGTAACTGAAGAGTTTTAACAGCACCTAAAAAACACAGAGAAGGGATTCTCTCTGGTACCTTCACAATGAGGAGGGGGATTTTGCTGAAACCAAAAGAACTCATAATACACCTGATTTCCAGACTTCTGAAGTACAGTACAAGTCAGATTTTTACAGCAATATAAATCTTAGCATAGCTTTGGTTTTCAGATAAGGTCAAGGCAGAAAATCACTCCAGCAAGAGGATTTAGTCTTACCAACTCCTCAGCTTCTACACACTTCAAGTCTTCGTAAGGAATTGTTAACCAAGAGCAACAGCAGAGGGAAAGAACTGCTCCAGCTTAAGGGAGATTGTCTAAACTTCCCAGACGTCTGTGGCATTTTCCACCCTGTAACTCCTGACCTCAGAGCCAAAGAGGAGACTCACAGTTAAGAGGTGCCGGCCCTGTTTGAAGTCCTTGATCCCAGTCAGTCTGTTGAGCATGCACTCCAGGCCTCCACACGGGGCCATCACACCTGCCATCTTGTACACTTCTTCCTCATCCTCCTCTTCATCTGCAGGACACACACAGATGGTGAGGACAGGAGCAGCCACAGCAGCACAAGCTCGTGCAGTGGAAGCAGAAATGGAGAGTAGAGCAGGACACATTTACCAGCAATTCAAATAACTTCAGTTGTATTGAATTTGAGAAGAATTAAGAGCAGGAATACGAAGAAGGGTTGGGCAAAATGGTCGCTGTGCCATGCAAGAGCTCACATTTGAAGTACAGCTTTAAAGCGCTGTTAAAATCCTCCTTCACTGGAGGTGAAGCAGGTAAATGTAGCAAAAGCAACGTCAATCAACTTTAAGCCCACTGCTGTGAGGATAATAATGTCATTGCTCTGCAGCAAACCTCAGATTTCAAATCTAATCCCAGCTTTCAGCAGACAAATGCATTACCAGTCGTGGAGTCGAGAGACTCGATGAATTCCTCCGTTGCATCTCCCAGTAACCCTCGCATGCGGTAAATGATCCTCATGGGCTCCCCCTGCAAGACCACAGCTTTAAGTTAATTGTATCTCTGGGCACTTATTGACAAGCCTGGTTCTGGCTTCAGTGTGTACAGACATTCCAGCCCCAGTTCCCCCTCCGGCCTTGCCCGAGGATGGGAACACAGGGAAATCTTTCACTCCCTCATTCTCCTCTTACTGAGATGAATTAAAAACAACAGCAGAGCCACCTGCAAAAACACCAATAACTCATCCCTTGGTGTGTCCAGCTTTTCTTGGCACTGCCAATTAATTGACAGACTGGTAATAAAGAGTCTCTCTCTTCCTCCTTACATCTCCTCCAGGTTTCCTCTAGCACCAGTGACAGCTTTAGCCAAGGAAAATGAGTTCATCTACAGAGGAACACCTGCTTTCCATGGCAACCTTTCCTCCGAGGGCATGGCACAGCATACCTGGGAAATACAGGGAATAGGCACAGCCCAGGAAATGAAGCAGGACAGGCTAATTGGATGAATGCTTTCAAACAGATAAAATCTGCAGTGATGGAAAATGGAGGAGGAGTAAAAGGCAATTTAACGAGCTTTCAGTTATACTGTATATCACTAAAATGATACAGCCAAAAAAGCTGTGCTTTCACCTTGAGAAAGGGCTAGCTTTCCAGATGCATTTCCAGCTGGAAATACTGACAGCATATCACTAAATTTTCAATTTTTAATCCATAGGTCTGAATAAAAAGCAGAAAAGAAAAATCCCAGATTTGGGAGCAGGAGACCTTGCGAGAGAAAACCTGTCAGGGATCGTGCTAAGCCTAATGTGGAATAAGCAGTGCTTAATGTCACAGCAAATACATAAGCACAGGGAAAGCCCTGGGGGGAAGATCTGCTCAAAGGCCACGCTGGCGACCAGCAATTAACACCACAGGGGCCCTGGTAAAACGGCAGATGAACAAAAAAAGCCACTGAGAGACAAGGGAAACAAAAAGAGGCCTGAGGTTGCGTTTCTTGTGCGCCTGTCGCTCCCAGGGAACGGGAGCTGCGGCTCCAGGAGGTGCTCACAAAGGAAGACAGATGAAAACTGTTCATCCACAGGAATGCTGAGCAAACGCTGCCTTTCACCATCAGTGCTGCTTCCCAGGAGAGCTGCACAGCAGCTCCAGCTTGGCATCCACGGGAACAGCTCCTGGCTGCTCCGAGGGGAGCATGGCGATCATTTCCACCCCTGACTTAGAATTCAAATCAGAACTCACAGATTAAGGCCAGCGCTTTACTCCCCTATTCAAGCTGGTACCTTACTAAAAAATTGTCTCTGTCACAAGCCTTGGGCTTCATTTTGCAGTACTGAAGGCTTTGTTACTGAAATGAAGCTTGATGAGGCCCATTCCCCATAACATCCTTCACTGAAAACAGGCACTTTTTTGAATTCCTCCCCACAAATGGTTTCAGGAAACTGAGGTTTCAAAGGTGATTTGAGCCCAGGAGGAAATGAGGAATGAACAAGAAATGTTGGGCAAATCAGTCTTTTTGTATGCTCTGAAGTGTCTCTAAAAACATACTGGTAATGGGCAAGATTTAGCCGGATGGTCTCAGTTTATTTTATTGGCTATAAGGAAGGGAAGAGAAGAACTTGTTCTGGACCACACCCTCCTCTGGAACAAGCTGGTGGACTGGACCCTTGAGACTGTTGGGTCCGTTTCTTCGTGTGAAAACCACATAACACACTACTGGGAGCAAACTGGGAGGATGAATTGACCAAGTGCTTGAGGTCCTGATGAAAAGCACAGGAGCAGAGGTGCAAATATGGGGAAACACTGGATGTTCTCTGCATTAATAACTTGGGTTCATCCCTGAAGCACAGACTGAGGGAGCAATCTGGTGTCCCTGTCTGTACACACACATTAAACTGTGGTGAGCAGATGGAGTGTGAAATGTGCTCTGAAAGGCAGTGCCAAAGCTCAGCTCGTTCCCCAAGGGAACACAAGGAAGTTTGTTTCTGAGGAAGAGTCACATGTCTTACACAGGACACAGCTCACCTGGGGCAGTGCTTTGCAATCACTCACGTTGCAGGGCTGTTCACAGTCTGTCCTAACAGAGCATCACAAGGTGCTGAGCAATTAGACTCAATAAATTATATGTCAGAAAACAAATCCTGGCTCGCATGATTTTGATTTTTTCCCATTTTTTGTTGATCTGAAGGACAGGTGCTGTGTGCTGTTAACATGTATAAAGGTAACACACACCTCATTTGTGGGACACCACACCTTCTTGTAGACCTCAGCCACAGGCAGATCCAAGCTGATGATCTTATTGTTCACCAAAAGCTGAAAGGGAGAAAACAAGTCAAGAACAAGCTCATGTTGTTGCATCACCACCCCAGCAAGCACCAGCTGCCCAAACCCAGCATCCCACAGGTCTGTGCAAGAAATCCCCACCTCCATCCCACTGTCGTCCTCCAGCAGAGCCACCAGGTCACAGTCCTGACAGATCTTGTTCTTGATGTCCCTCATGAGTGGCCCAATGCCAGGCTCGTTACTGCTGTAGGGATTCCCTGGCATTCTGCCCTGCAGGAAGTCTTCCTGCTGGGGATCTTTCTCCAGAGTGACAAAGAACTCGGTGACTTCATTCTCTTCCTAAAGAACAGCAGCAGAGACAGAGTCAATAAGTTTTTCCCTAATCACACTCCTATTCCTGAATTTTTAGGGCAGGATATCCCTAAACCTTCAGCCCTTTCACCACTGGTGCATGTGCTGTACATGCCACACTCACAGGATGTCCAGGGTCATTTAGGAACCAAATTTCTCAGCAAAAAGCAACACTATTGGTTCTGCTTTTGTACAGAATGTGCCACAGCAGGGAACTTGGAACAGTGACCCCCAAGTGGGATACACTGGGATATGGGTCTCTGCTGGCTAATGGTAACTCATGATTGCAGGCACTGTTGTTCCTTGGAAAAATGCAAGGAACCAGATCTAGAGTTGCTACAGGTGGTTGGTGGTGATCCTCCCCCTATAGCATGAGATCCCACCTGGAATACTGAGCACAGTTCTGGTGTCCCCCCCAAAAAAAGGGCATGAAACTGCTGGAGCAAGCCCAGAGGAGGCCACGGAGTTGTCTCTCCTGTGGAGACAGGCTGGGAGAGTTGGGAATGTTCAGCCTGGAGAACAGAAAGTTGTGTGGAGACCTCACAGTACATTCCAGGATCTGAAAGGGTTACAGGGAAGTCAGAGAGCAACTTAACCAGGAACTGGAGTGACAGGACAAGGGGGAATGGGTTCAGACAGAAAGACGGGAAATTGAGGTCAGATATGGAGAAGAAATTCCTTCCTGTGAGGGTGGGGAGGCCCTGGCACAGGGTGCCCAGAGAAGCTGTGGCTGCCCCTGGATCCCTGGAAGTGTCCAAGGCCAGGTTGGACGGGGCTTGGAGCAGCCTGGGATAGTGGAAGGTGTCCCTGCCCATGGCAGGGGGTGGGACTGGGTCATGTTTAAGGTTCCTTCCCACCCAACGCGGCTCTGGTTCCACCCAAGCAGTGAGTGCCCAGGTGATGCTGCAGCCCTGCCCCACTCACAGGGTAGATGATGCTGCAGAGTCTCTCGAAGATGAACACTGGGGTCCTGTAGTCGTCGAGGCTGTAACGCTTTGCAGTCTCGATACAAACTGCCATGAATGCTTTGGTCTCAGACTCTGTGCCTGCCAAGAAGAGGAAGCTTTAAAATGGACACAGGAGTCAATTTTATAGATCCCATTTTAACTCAGCATGCACAGTAAAATCCTTCTGCAATCAGCCTCACACTTTGGTGCTCTCTTCTTTTGCAAACCCACTCTGTGAGAGATGAAAGGGTATTTACTGTATGGTTACTAGGAAGGCCCTCTGCATGGCTGGGCTGCAGTAAAACAGTCCCATAAAAAGGAGGAGGTTTAGATTCCCAGAAAATACTGGAAGCCATAAAAACCCCTCACTACAGTAGTCATTTAGAAAGTTCTTTGTGTGCCTGTAACAATGTGCTTTTTCATCGTGGTTGATCCAAAGGCTGGATTTATGGAACAGAGGTGGTTTTACCTGTGGTCATATCCTCCAGCATCTCCAGCAGCATGTCCTGGGTCTCATCAATCAGCTTTGTTCTCTGCACCACCAGCTTCCTCAGGCACAGGTACCCATTGAGCACCGTGCCCACAAGCCGGCTCTTGAAGTGCCTTTTGATGGACTCCACTTCCACGAAGGAAGAGAGAAGACCTACAGAGCCACAAAAATTCAGGAAGTGGGAGAGAATTTGATTTGATTTCTAAATTTCATGGCAGCTAACAGGGCCCAGTATCATAAAAATGGCTTGTTCCAACTCCCATTAGTGTGCGGTTTAAAGCTCATTCCTGTGAACTGAGTGGTTGGAGGGAAAAACCTTAGCCTGTCTTGTAAATTGTAACACATGAAGAAGAGTTCAGGAATGAGGAAAGGCCTAAGGAGTTTTCTAAGTGCTTGATAGAAAATTCTGCACTCTTTGGCATTTTTCTGTTGCAAACTATTCCAAAACCAGACTGCTCCTCTTGTAATACTTAAGCCACCCCAATGATGTGACGTAACTCATCAGTGACATCACCAAACTGGTCGCTCCTATAATAAAGTAAAGGATCAGCAAACACTGGGATTCTTGCCCATGACACACTGATCAACATGCTGCTTCTTGCATGAAGCCAGGCTTTATGAATTCACCCACTAATGTCTGAAGAATGTGAAAGAGGATACAAAAAACAATGACCTAGCTAATGAGGCATTTCCATTTTCAACAAATTTTTGAAAAAAGTATAAGCTGTAGGAGATTTAAAAAAACCTCCCATAGAATAGGAAGGTAGAAACAGAGGCAGGAATAAAGCAGCAGTGCTTGCAAAGGTCCCAGGGATTTTCCTACATAATAGAGTGAAATGATAAGGTTTGATTGGTATGTTACCATAGTTCAGCTAAAAACTCAAACTGACCACAAAAAATATGGAAAAATCCATGTGGAGATTAAGTGCTAAATCGATGGCAAAAATCCAGTGCTGACAATTGCAACACACTGAATGATCTCCGAAATTCTGCTACAGGCTGTTACAGAACAATGACCAGTCCAGCTCTAATCCTGCTGCAGGACTCCCCACTGAATACCTGTGAGACTCTTCAGGGCATATCCCTGCTGCAAATCAGTGCTGAGTGTTGCTTCCTCCAAGGCAAGCAAACGAGCGATTTCCTGAAAATAATTAACAAGCCTGTTAGGCCAAGAACCTGCATGCCAATAATGATTAGCTGATGGCTAACCAGAGTGCAAAGGAACAGAAAGAGAAACTGAGGAGCAGCACAGCACAGAAACTGAGCCAGGCACAGAGAAAGCACAATTCCAACAGCAGGGAGGGAAGGGGGAAGGAGAGGAAAACTGCCGCAAATATCCCCCTCATTTTCTCCCTGCACCTTCCTGCTACCCCTGCTTGGCTCTAGTGGCTCTCCATGAGGACTCAAGGCCACCACTGATATGGAGAGTGTCACCTGTCTCTTTGGAGTGCACCAGGAATCCTCACACAAAACTCCTACCACTCTGAACAATGCAAACTAAACGTGCTGCTTCTCCAACAGGCTGGAATTCACGCTCCAGGAATGGCAGCACACATCCTTCCCTGGCCTTACCGGCTCTGGGAGTCCAGTCTGGCAGCTGGACAACAGCTTCCAGCTCAGGCCTCGTGCCAAGGCAGTGTAGGAATATTTATACCCCCAGAGAAGTTAATTAAAGTGCTGAGGAATTCTCCAGCTGCAGCTAAAACCCCCCGCGGCTCCTTCTGTTCAGAGGTAACAGCACTGAAGTGTGAACTGCAGAACCCTGGCAGGGTCAGCACAGGGCACTGAACAAAGGGATGGAATTTCAAAGTGAAAAAAGCCAAACTAACAGGTCATTTCCTCCACGTGAGTCCATACCTTAGTGATGAGGCTGCCAATATAGGGCAGAACCCCTCTGGCTGCCAGGTAGACCTTCCAGTGTGCAGGTTTGATGAGCTTCTGATACAGGGCCAGGTACTCGGCGGCACATTCGCCAGCAATGCTCAGCTCATCCAGGTAGCTGGGAAAGAAACACAAGCTGACAAACCCTTCACAGGAACAAAAGGCATTCCGGCTTAAGGACATTGTGGAAAGAAAATAAAAGTCCCCAGAAATCCATCCTACCTGTTGTCTAAGCTACAGTATCACTGATATTCATTGTTTTCTGACTAAATTGGGATTTGTCCCAAAAAGGAGTCTCCCAGCTGTGCTATTAGCATGAGCTGGGTAAGTTATGTCACAGGAGATGGAAGAGAGTTCATTCTGTTATTTTACTGTTAAAGAGGCAGGGGAAATGTCCTCAGAGCTGACCAACAGATCCTTACTTCTGGATAAAGTACAGACTACAACAGCTTATTGCAGGCAGCAAAAAACAAGTCTCCCACAATCCATATCCTCCCAGCTAATTAAGTTTAAAAATCCAGCTCAGAAAGACCTGTGAACTGGAGGTATACAAGGTAGAGGTGTGAGAAAAGCTGGAAGAAGGGAGAGATTCTCACGGGAATTGAAGAAAAATAATCCTGGCTCTGCCAGGTGTGGCAGCACAGCAATACCTGGTCAGGAGATCGAGGACCTGCTGCTTCCGGCTGGGGATGGTGGCCAGGGCCTCCACAATGGTGCAGGCAGCCTGCCTGGCAGCCTGTGTGGCAGGAGTGAACAGCACCTGGGGCAGGGGCAGGAGAAAACCAGCTCAGTGTGATGTGCACAGATGAACTTGTGATAGCTCACAACACGGCACAACACTGGGGCTGTTTGGTGACCCGGTGGCAGCATTTTCTTGTTCTCCAAACACTTGATTCTGTGACAATTCCTGCTTTGCTCAGCACCAAAGTGTTTAAAGAGTGCACAGTGTGGGTGACCTGCTAATCCACACACACAAGAAGAAAAGCCTTTGCCCAAGATCCTCAGAAGTGCAGCTCATTAGGCAGGCAGGAGCACCGTGGCAATGAAAGGTTTAGCATTTAGGAACACACAGGCTCCCAGACAAATGTTTGATGCAGCACGTTTAAGGGAACAAAGCTGCAAACCTGACTTGGAACTAGAGGCAGCGAGTTCCAGCCTCCCCAAATACCCCTGCACATGAACTGCAGCAAACCACGCACACTCTGTGACCGAACTCTGCCCCTGGGGCTCTCCCCCACCTTTACCTGTCGCAGCCAATTGTTGTGTCCCAGCTTGAGGTCCAGAGGACAAGTCCTCTTCCCACGGCGACTCATGAACTGTTTCCATTTCCAGACGTACTTTTCTGACAAGTAGAGCTGGTGAAGCTCAGCTTTGCTGGGAGATTTCCCGTTGGCATCAGCACCTGCAATATTGAGCAGAGCCCAGGAGAACTGTCAGCAGTCATGAACTGCAAACTGCCAGTGTATTTTTGTCTTCTTTTGTCTGGAACTTGCCAAACTCCAGCTGGGAAGCTGAGTGCTTCCCATCTCTTTCTGCTGCCATTTTCACTTCTGTGCTTATTTCCAAGCCACGTGTAAATCCCAGAGTCTCTCTTAAGGAATTCAATCAGCTTTCCAGCTGGCTGGTATCACTTTCATTTTTCACATTCTCTGATTCTCTCCAGGCACAGAGCACTTTCTGCTTAGGGTTTGAGCAACACAGCCTGGAAAAGTCAGTGCTACAACCTCTCAGGACTAAATGTGAAGGTGGTATCAGATGTCACAGGACAACAGCCAACACAACACAGAAGCACATTCCTTATTCAACCTGGAGGGACACACATGTTCCTGCACAAAACTGCACCAGGTTTGGAGCACAGGGATTACCTCTGGCAGGGAGGCACTTTTTCCAAGCTTCATACGATGCTTTGGGGTCCCTCTTGAGCCACAGCTGAGCCTGTGCATGGATTTCGTTGCTGTAAGGCTTCACAGTGGTGAGAGCATCCACAGGTACATCCTAACAAATAAAAAATCTCTGTGATTCTTCAGAAAGCCACAGTCTGTTCCCAAAGAGTAACTCCTGAGGTGAAGCCCTGAGGCTGGGCCATGAAGAAGTAAATGCAGCTCTCGGACAACAGCAGGGAAATACAGTGTGTTAATGATGAACTGAGAGAGATATTCCAGTTCCTACTGAAATATCACTAAACCCATCTCTGACAGACATCCATCTGCAGTTATCCTTCAGGTAGATCAAAGCAGAAAAATATCTTCTCTCCTGCAAATCTTATAATAAATTACAATCAAGGAGTAGCCAATCAATATATTTTTATGAGAACTGTAGCTCTGTACTTAAAAATCTGAGTCAAAAGTACTTGATTCTATCAAATTTAGGTACTTGATTCTACAAAGCTTCTGAAAGCACCAAAAGCCTGCCCAAAATAACCAAGCTGTAGCTTTGAAGCAGCTCTTTCCCCATGCCTCAAATCTAAGGGGAAAAAAAACCAAAGCCTGGGTTTGAACAGTAGAGGTCAAAGTCACCAAAACCCAGTAAAAAATAGAAAGCTGTCACCTGTAATTTGCAATCTGCAAAGACAAGAGTCACAGGGCCTGTGCTTCCCTAGTGACCAAGAAAAGCAAGTCCAGGATTCCTCACAAACTAATTCATCACTGAGATCAGTGTGCCAGACTTTAATCAGCAAATTCTCAACGTTTTGCTCAGCATCTGAGGCAGTACCTTGTTTTTCTTGCTGGTTGGAGCAGGTGGCTTGATCAGCTTTTGAAGGATGCGCAGGCACATGAGGGTGATATTTTCAACAACCACTGGAGTCTTGATGTTCACTGCCATCAGGAAGAGGCTGAGAGCTGAAAGACAGACAGGAATGTTCATTATCCTGTAAGATCTCCAGACAGTACACACCTGCACAGCTCTACACAGCACATTAAATGAGTTGAGAGGTAGAAATCTTCCTGATTTCCTGATAGAAATTTCATGGAGCTGGGCACAGCACTGTGAAAGCAAGCTCTGACACTGGGTATCTGAACTCACCACAGCGCAGGCGGAGCTCCCAGCAGCTGTCTTCCTTGGAGATGGAATCTGTCAGCAGCAGCATCTCGTACTGGAGGCTGCTCGCCTGCAACACAGACACGAGTTCAAGGGGTTGGGGATGCCCCACTCCTTTTTGCCTTCTGATTTTTAATAATAAACACAGGTTCAAAACACATCAGTCTTAGTACGTTTAATCCCGTGCATGCTTGGCGTGACTGGTAACCTGTTGGAGAAGTGCAAGCAACAGTCAAGACAGGCAGAATTGCCTGAGGGAACTTCGGCATGTACCTAATCACATCATTTTGTGCTTTACTCTGACATTTGCCTCATTTCCTATCAAGACTCACATTTTTTTTCTTGTAAACAGACCGTAAGAGAGAACATGCAATGACTAGAATATATGAACAGTGCAGAGGGGCAGAACAAAGAAACAGGAAAACACTGGAGTCTCTCACCAAGTCTGGATTTGCCCAGTGTCCCTTCAGAGCCGCAGAAACCTTCCCAATGATTAAGTCATTCATTTGCTGTGTGGCCTCTGGATTGTCCCTAATTCCAGGAGGAAAAGGAGAACACTGTTATGCTCTGCTTGCAGTAAATGCCAAGAGCTCCTGGGATTTCAGCTTAGCTGATAACAAATGTACAAGAAGTTGGAGGCTGCGCTTTGCTGGTGTAAGATACGCCCATGGCACGGGTTGGAACTGGGTGGTGTTTACAGCCCCGTCCATCCCAAAGCACTTTGGGATTCTCAGATAACTCCCCCTATGAGGCTATTCCCCGCTGAGGGGGTGTTTACAAGGATGAGGCTCCCCCGAGTGCCCGGAGCAGCCTCACCTGGTCAGGAGGCACATGAGCTGCCGGACCTCCTCGCGCATGGCGGCCGCACCGCGGCGCAGGTTGTAGTCGAAGAGCTCCCGGATGAGGCCCTGGGACACCAGGATGTGCCTGATGGCAGAATTGGTGGCCAGGGCCCGCAGCAGGGTGATGCAGTGCTCGGTGACGGCCGAGGCACAGCCGTAGCACTTGGTGGAGGAGGTGTGGCCGCAGCCCAGCACGGACAGGGCCCGGTACTGGCTGGCCGTGAATGTGGGCTGGGCCGAGCTGCGTGAGGACTTGGTGGCTGCCTCCCGTTGCTGAAGGTCATATTCCAGGAGCTCCTTCCGGGAGGCAAACACTTTCTGGAGACACAGACAAGGAGTGGTGAGCCAGCACGTACTCCCAGTCTCATTCACAAGTTATTTTCACTGTATGTTTTGTGAACAAACATTTTAACCAAGTGTTTCCAAATCCAAAATCCTTCATGGCAACGGCAGACTTGGGAAATCCATTAGGAATATCAGGCTAACTCCCAGTTATCTGCCCTGTTGTTTACACTACATGCAATGTAACAGTGGAAATGTGACAAATCCATAGTATTAATTACTATTAATACTGGCAGAGCAAGTCAGAGTAATTTATTTTTTATAGAAAGAGCTAAATAAATTTAATTTCCTTAAATACCACAGCTAAAAAGGATATTAAGATGTAGCAGGTTTTTCAGTGCTCCTTTATGTGAGTTGACACAAACAAATACATTTCGTTTATAAAACCCTTCTGTAGGTCACCTTTTAGACTGGTATGTTTTCAAACACTTTGGTGACATGCAAAAGTTCTATTCTCTTTAATTAACCATCTGTTCAGTTTGCTGCTCTTCATGATGTAGCTGCTGAGAAAACCAACCTAGCTGAATTTTCAGTAATTAATACACAGCTTTTGGAAATTATTATCTTATTATTTTCCTGAAAGTATGCAGCTGTTCACCTGTTATTGATGATGTCATTAAACGCAGAACGGCAATATCCTGTTTTCTATTTCTAATGAACACCTGACCCAAATCAAAGCACATCATACCTGGATGATTTTGGAAAGTTCATCGAAGGAGTTCTTGCAGTCCCCACAATACTCCTGGGCTAACTGCAGGATGTACCTGTTCACACTCGCTGAGGTAGAACTTATCCCTCCACTGCTGCCAGAGTCATCCTGGAACAGAGGGGAAAACAAAGAGCAATCACATCAAAACACAAAAACAACAACTGCAGAGCAGCATCTGAGGCAAGGACCTTCAGCTGCCTTTGGCAGTGTCAAGGCCAGTGTGTCCCCAGCCTGGAGGTCTGTGCAAGCTCCACGTGTCCCTTGGTACCTGGGGCTTTTCAGGAGCTGCCTCGTTCACTTTGCACAGAAGGTTTTCCAGCTGTGGTCGGTGTCCCATCAGCTGGTGATACACCCTGTCAGCCTTGTCCAGCAGAGTGTTGATATTTGTTACTGCCTAAGAAGAAAAAACAAAAGGAAACTCTTTTTCCATAATCAGAACTACAACCACTGAGCTCCAAGTCTTCTCTCTTTTGCCTTTCTTTGGGAAAAAAAAAAAAATCAGTAACTGGGGACCCTGCAGCCTGGTTCTGCCCTGAGCACACTGTGCTGACACCACACTGAGCACAGCAATCCTCTGAACTGGACATGGAGTGCAGAGGGTTCTTCGTGCATTAGCAGGGCACCTCAGGTGGGATAGGAAGCACACAGAATAACCCAAATTCATCCCTTTCTACAGCAAGGCAAAGAGAGGCAGCAGGTCGTAAGTGAGGGGCTGAATGATCTCTTTTGAAGAGTTACTTGTTTGGTGGAGCAGGACAACAAACAGGAACGCACTGGTCAGTGAGGAGCCCTGAAGGAGCACTGCTTTTCACGGTGCTCCAAGGGGGGTGGGCCTGTGCTGTCCCCACACCGCTGACCTGGCCAAGAGCTGCAGCCCCTCCTGCAAGCAGCTGCTCCCAGCCCCACCTTCTTGCGGTCCTCCTCGTTCTCGATGGGGTCCACGGCGCAGCAGGGCTTGGCGTAGAGCATGAAGTCAAAGCGGGCGTATTTACAGAACCCACAGGCATTGCACAGGAAGGGATCCTTCTCGTCATAGTTGATGGATCTGAAAGGCAAGGCAGCAGCTCAGAACCTGCAGCTCAAGGGCACTGAGGCAATGAAACAAACTGAACAGACTCAGGTAAAAGAGGTGGCCGACTCTTAAAACATCTCAGTGACCAAACTGCCCGAGGGAAGAGAAATACAAAACCTCCAGATCAGGCAACAGAAAAATCCTTACAGCAGTGCCACATTCTGGCTGGAAAAAGCAGGCACAGATTTTGATCTGAACAATTCTACTTTAATGACAATAATTCCCAGAAGAAAGTCAGCCTGAGGCACTGTGCCCTTTATGAGAACACAGATAAAGGAACTGGTTTGGTTTGTAGGGCCTGGGCCTTCAGTGCTTTCACTCCTTACCCAGATGCAGTGGGACTGGCTGCAGCACTTATTAAACCACTGCTGACCAGAGCAGCATGACAGGACTGATTTATAGCTCCCGGAATTCAGGAAGGGATGTGAAAACCTTTCCATACCCCAGCCATCACCAGGAAAGAGCCTGCTAAACACCCTGAATCCCATGAGAATTAGAAAGGAGTATGGGACAACAGTACAGGGAGAAGAGACATCAGATAAGGAGACAGAACTGACAAAAGAGAAGGATTTCTAAGGCTGCAGTGAAAGTGTGAATAGCACAGAGTAAATTACCCGAGCCTGCTCTGAGTGAGGAGAGCACAACAAAAGTCTGTCCAGCACCAGTCAGGGATCCTGGGGGAAACCCCTACAATCCAATAGCTGAACTCCAGCCTCCAGCCCAGGCAGGCCAAAAATAACCTCCTCCTGGGAATTCTCTGGTGTGAACTTTGAGGGTTTGATCTGAAACTTCAGCTCTCCCAGTATTGTGCTTTCAGATTCCCTTTGTTAGCCTGTATTACCATTAAATCCCCGTAAGCCTGTTTTATACTTCCCCACTAATTTGATTGTGTGCTTGTATTAACCAGAATGGTGGATTTAAATAGCAGGGGGTTGTAGAGCATCCAGGAGGCTCTGGAGAGGCCCTGGGGGACACACAGACCTGCACTTGGGGCACCAGGGACACACAGACCTGCACTTGTGGCCCTGGTAGATGCTCTGGGGACACCCAGTGACACTGCTACGTGTTTTTTGGGGACACAGACCTGCACTCGAGGCACTGGTAGATGCTCTGGGGACACCCTGGGGACACAGGTACCTGTGTTTTGGGGACACTGACCTGCACTTGTGGCACTGGTACGCATTTTGGGGACACACAGACCTGCACTTGGGGCCCTGGTAGATGCTCTGGGGACACCCTAGGGACACAGGTACCTGTGTTTTGGGGACACTGACCTGCACTTGTGGCACTGGTACACATTTTGGGGACACACACACCTGCACTTGTGGCACTGGTACACATTTTGGGGACACACACACCTGCACTTGTGGCACTGGTACACATTTTGGGGACACACACACCTGCACTTGTGGCACTGGTACACATTTTGGGGACACACACACCTGCACTTGTGGCACTGGTACACGTTCTCGCCGCAGTTGCCGCACACGCCGGGGTTGGCCGGCACCGAGGCGCTGCAGCGGGGGCACTGCAGGGTCTCGGTGGACGCCTGGTAGTTCTCGTAGAAATCGGCGAACTCGATCATCAGGTTGGAGGCCACGATGGGCAGGGGCAGGTCGATCTTCACCTCCGTCTGCCCCGGGGTCAGCTGCACCTTCTTGGCTTTGTGCCAGCGAGCCGGCCTGCGGCGGGAAGGCAGGAAGGAAGGAAGGTTTTCCAGGGGGAAGCTCCCTCGGTTTTCCAGTGGGAAGTTCCCTCCCCGCCTACGTGTGAGGAGAAGCCAAATGCAACCGTCTCGGCTCCAAATCTACTTTAAATGGGATGAATGGAGAGCAGTTCTAGGATTCGTTTCCTTAGCTTCTGTATTGACACGATATGTAGCCAGAAATACATTTTAAGCCTTTATCCTCTTCATAGAGAGAGACTGTTTGGGATTAAAGAGCTGTTGATGCCTCATGGAAAAACTTTAATTCTACAGACATTTTCTAGGGATTTTCACCTCCATTTTTTTATTAGTAAGGACATTTGCATGAAAACAGGATATTTATTTCTTAAAGATCTCATCTGCTCCCACTGCTTATTCTCAACCTGAAGTCAGAATCCTCTCTTTGTGACATCATAATCCTCTCCACAGCAGCCACTTGTGATGTCACAGAGGATTAAGACTTCAAATAAGCAATAAGCGGCAGGCACAGATTAATCCGTAAGCCAGAGAGATCTGATTCTGGTGAGAACATCTCAAAAAGTAAGAAAGGGAAGCACATAAGCAGGACTGGCTCCAGACTGAGCAGTGTGTTGAAAAGGAGCCATTTCTGGTAGGTAAAGCAGAACTGAGAACGAGACCATCCAACTTCTAATTTTAATTCTACTCCTTGGCTTCAAACAAACAATGTTAGTGCTTTCAGCATTCCTGGACATGCTGCAAAGTCCAAATCCCTTTTGGAGTCAAACTCTCCCTCAAGTGCTCTTGATATTACAACTGGTTTCCAGACAATTAAGTCAGGTGCTTAAAAGTGAACCTGTGCAAAGTTCAAATCCACAAATTTTACAGGCATTTTTCAAGCTTCAGAGGACATCTGGATCTTTCCCAACAGAATTTAGATCAATAATCATAGGAGATTCAGAACAATCCCACCCAATATGGGGTGAGAGTGATGAGTAACACTCTAAGGAGGAACCCTGGGAAAAACAAGAAGGCAGGCACCTCAAGGGAACAAATCAAATTTGGAGATTGCACACAGAACATGGATGAACATACTTGTTTTTCAGCTCCACTATGGCCTGGACTGTCCTGTTGTTGTAGTAGAGATTGATGGTTCGGACCATTTTGGTTCGTTTCAGGTCTCCAATCTTCACTGTCACCTTGCTGATGGTGTGGCTGCCAATGAGCTTCACCACCTGCTGGGTGGTCGTGTACCGCGTGTCCACTTTGATGGAGGAGAGCTTGATGTACTGGGGAGACAAAGCAGGGACACACTGCCTGTCTGAGCACATCCCAAAACCTCAGCACACAGGAAACCACACCTGTAAATGGCTGGGATCCCTACCATTGCCAAGGATTTAAGGACAAGAGTTACTGCTGGTGTCACACAGAATGGCTGGAGCTGTGTCAGGGAGGTTTGGGTTGGATAGCAGGGAAAGGTTCTTTCCCCAGAGGGTGCTGGGCACTGACCAGGCTCCCCAGGGAATGGGCACGGCCCCAGGGCTGCCAGAGCTCCAGGAGTGTTTGGACAACGCTCCCAGGCAAAAGGTGGGATTGCTGGGGTGTTTGTGCAGGGCCTGGAGTTGGATTCTCTCCTTGTGGGTTCCTGCCAGCTGAGGATACTCCACAATTATATGATTCCAGGGTTACTTACACAGAAGGGCACCTCTGGATTGTTGCAGACAAGGCAAGGATCACTCTCCAGGTAGTAGCCATCGAATTCCACAAGTCCAGACAACGTGCTGGAATGAGGGAACAACACTGACTATGGAACTGGGCATTTGCTGTGTTAAACACAAGCCATTAAATCCGAATCGCTTTAATTTCCCCACAGTCCCCAGTCCCAAATGTGTAACAGAACTGCCACAAAGGAAATCACACTGGAAATGACTGGTTTTCCCTAAAAAGCATTTTTAGTGTAATTATTAACTGCCAAGGTGGGACTAAGAACACATCAGTTAATTCTGCAAATCTCTATTCTCCAGTTGGGTGTAATAATTCATAATATCTACTGACAATGAAAGCAAAAGAGCTGAAGCCAAGCTCTGCTGGTAGGGCACGGAATGTCAGGGTTTCCATCTGGCAGAAAGCATCCTGCTGTTCTGCCAGGCCCAGCTGCAGCAGACATGGAATCTCAGCAGGGGTCCATCCACCACCATTCCATGAGCAGAACTGTGTATTCCCCCCTGGACTCAGCTCAGCTGGAAAGCTCTTCAGTGCTGTGGATCAAAGGCAGAAGTAACTCACTTGTAGATGTTGGAGTTGGGGTGGTTGGTCAGAATGTGGTTTTGTGTCCGGAGGATCTCCACAGCCTTTTGGGAATACTCCTTCAGCTGAAATACAACCAGGAAAACACTGTCTTCTCAACATTGCTTTACTGCTACAAAGACACAAACATTCCTCATCTTGTGACGTTCCACATCTCCCAGAAGAGGCACACGCTACACCCAGAGGAATTTATCTGCTTAAATCATTACCCCAGAATGCAATAAATCCTAAAATTAGAGATTTACCACAAAAAGTGCTGTTTGTCAATCAATTAGTGCAAATGGCTGCCAAGATTTGTACAGCATTCCCAGCTCTCTGAACATACTCATGCAGGTATCAATGAGTCTACATTACTTGTTCTCAATCCCACTGGTCCCCTAGAAAAAGCCACAACTTCCTTTGCTCAAAAGTGGTTACAAAAGATTTCTAGGAGTTGCAGTATCAAAAATCTATAAATTGGAGCTGCCAGATCCACAAAGGCCTCCAGTGGGAAAGAAGTTTCTTCTCAATAAATAAAAACATCACCAGCACCATTTCATCCTCAAAACACCCAAACTCCCGAAACAATAAAACAAAAACCCACACTTCCAAATTTCCTAAGGATCCTGCTTTTTTTAACATTCAAATTCTAGGACCAAAAAAAATTTCCACCAGAAGCCCTTCTGACAGAAAATCTGTCCCAGCTGTATTATGAATAAGCACCAAAATAATTCACAGGAATTACATTGGTGCAGGACCTGAGATGCTGCACCTCCCTTGTCTTTGGAATGACACTCTACCTTCTTCTCAGTCTGCTGTGTTTTCAGAGAGAAGTATCCCAGGAGATCTACAAACTGGGCAGCCTTTCTTCCATAGGCTGGGAGTTCTGGCCAGATTGACCACATGAGATCCAACAGTAATTCCTGCTGAGACTTATTGGAGTTCCTGTTGAGTGGATTACAGAAAATCAGGCTCCTGAAGATGGCACAGATCTTGTGCAGAAGGAAAACACAAGCTCCAGTTCACCAAACTTGGAAACCATCATCTTGCAGGGTTCACAAAGCTAAATCCCATCATTCCTTGAACCTAGCTGTTTTCCAGCACTCCAGAATGAAAGCAGCTGTCTTGCAACAACTGAATAGAGCTCTGGAGGAGTCCAGTCCCCCAAAGTGCTCCTTTCCCTACACAACTCCCAACTTTTAACAGTGTGAGTCTGCGGCTGCCGCAGAAATTCACTTTGCTCACAAACACCTGCTCCTGGTCATGCCAGGAGTGAGATTTTGCAGACAAATAAAATGCTCCTTGCAGAGGACAACTCAAATTAACCATGGATAAGTCACAACTTCTACCGCCAGCCCCAGTAACTGCAAGGCAGAGTGAGCAGTTCCGGGGGAGCATCACCTGCAGACTCCAGCATCAGGCCAGTAGCAGGGCAGGGCCAAGGCCAGGCTGCCCAGCTCACCTGTAGATGTGCAGAGCCAGGCAGTGGGCCTGCCACCTCACTGAGGAGGAGTTGGACTCCAGCAGGAAGCAGCGCAGGAACTGGATGAGGGTCTCCTTGTCAGCAAACTTGTTCAGCTGGTTCACCAGGGCCGTGCACAGCTGGTCCTCCTGGCTGCCTGAACCCTCACCTGGGGACACAAGGAAGGCTTTAGGGAGAAGATAAATGCAGCATGTCACAGGCAGGCCCCTCTCCTATTTCAGAGATCACAGAGCCGGGATAATAGGGACACATTATTACGGAAGTTTAACATTCCTGTCTTTTTCAAAAATATAAGCTAGTACTCCTGACCAACAGAAAAAAACTGCTGCAGAACTTGCCAGTATGGACATGAGAAATGTGCTACACATTCTGATAAAAAGAAAAGGATTGACCATGAGAGACTGAAAAGACTCAGAGAGAACATCTGATGGTGAAAGCCAAAATGGTTCCTTGAAGAAAAGCCAAGAGACAATTTATGCCCATGACTTTTATAGGAAAGCTTAATTACTTTCCCAGGACTGTGGATATTCATTAAGCAGGAACCCTGGCTCCAACAGAGCTTCCAAGGCAGCCAGAGGAAACAAGTCTGAACACAATCACTGAAGAGCAGAGCTAACTCGGTGTGCATCCCCAGGACTTGTTTTAATCCTCATGAGCATTTCAGCCTCCTACGACCCAGGCCAGGCAAGTTAAGTGGAAGCTGCTTCATCACTAGATTACGTAACTTCCATTAGACAACTTCAAGCCCACTCGAGGTAATAAACACAGTGGGTTTGGGATGTTCTCAGCACATTAATTTCAGCCCAACTCTTAGGACATACTGCTCCATCTTAGTCCCATCTACACATGGGAAAACTGCTCCTCTCTCCTAATTGTGGCTGTGGCCTGTGGGTGCCGTTGCCATCAGCCATGACCCTTTCCCAGCAGTAGGATTTATCACCCAGTTCTTTCTAAACAGAATAAGAAAGGTTGGGAGGAGCAGACTTCCTCCCTAAAACCACAACGGGACAGGGCCCAGCTGCCCCTCACCTTCTCGCTCCTTTTCCTTTTCCTCTTTTTTGCTCTTTTTAGTGGAGGATTTGCTCTGCGGTGCTGCCTGCCCAGAGCCTGATGCTGCGGGAGCAGAGGTGGAAGAGGTGCTTGAAGATCCAGAGGATGAAGCCACAGACAGCACTTTACTGCCACACAGAGCACACGACAACAGCTGCAGGAGGACCGGGGACACTCCCTCGTCTACCAGGAAGCTGACTTGGAGCAGGAAATAGAGAACCGCTGTGGCGAAAGGAGAAAACATTTGAATCACAGAACCATGGAACACCCTGAGTTGCAAAGGGCCCAGAAGGATTGAATCCAACCCCCAGTGCCTGCACAGATATCCCGACAATCCCATCCTGTGCCCGAGAGCATTGTCCCAACATTCCTTGAGCAGCCCTGGGACTGTGACCTGGGGAGCCTGTTCAGTGCCCCACCACCTCTGGGGGAAGAACCTTTTTCTCATATCCAACCTAAACCTCTCCTGGTACAGCTCCATGTCACTAAAGCCTGAATTAAAAAATAAATAAGAAGAAAGAAAAAACCTGAACAACCTAAACCAAAAACCTTTGCACACAGGGACAAACTCCCAAAACCTTCTTGTCCCCACACTACAGAAGCCTAACACTGGGGTACACCAGGTAAAGCGGTTCATCCCAAATTACATTCTGGGACAACGGCAGCATAAGCAAGAAAACACAGGTCTCCTGTTCCTGTAAGTTATCCATTACACCATATTTTGCTCTTTAGCCAAGAACCAGATGCAATTAGGGCACTAGGATAATCAGTCCTACTCAAAACTCTGAGTTGTATCTCCCTTTCTCTGCTGAGCTTCCCCATCTGGGATGCTTTGAACCCAACCACGACGCCAATGATCCCCCCAAACACTGCCAGAGACAGAACTCACAGTCATCCTTGATGCAGAATTTCTGCCAGTTCACCGTTCTCTGAGTGGCAATCTCTGCACAAGCCTTTAAATGTTCCATCTGCAGGCACAAAGGGACAGATCAGACACCCCGTCAGTACTCCTGACACACCAACGCCGCAGGCCCTGTCCCTGCTCCAGGGCACTGTCCCTCACCAGGGAGATCAAGGTGTCGTACTGCAGGGCAGAGCCCGAGCTGGCCGTGACCACGCTGGCTCGCAGGAAGATGCCTTGTTCTTCCAGCAGCTTTTTGATGCCCCGCACGTGCGAGTCCAGCGTGTGCAGGTCCCGCAGCTGCCGGTACTTGTCCTTGGAGCCACAGATGAAGAGCAGGAGCTTGCGGACTTGGCGGCGCACAAACGGCGTCTGTTGGATCATCAGGTACTGCACAGGGAAAAGCCAGATCAGCACCGAGCTCACCAGAGGGACACGGGCCAGAAAAAAGGTGTGTTTTCCCCCAAAAAGGAAAGGGAGATGCATTCACCCAGCTTTAAGGCACTCTAAGTCCCAGGCAGAAGAAACACGGCACAGCAACACTGCAGCATCCTGAAACCACCGCTGAAAACCACTCTGGCATCTAAAACTTCACATAAATAGCTAAACAAGCCTAATTAAGAAATCCTAACTCATACTTGTGTAAATATAAGATAACTTCTTATCTCAAGAAAACCCACCACAAGCAGGAAGCAAACCAAGACAAACTCCAAAGAAGACAAACTCCAAATATCTTCCTGATTTCTTGTTTAAAGACTAAGTACCAACAGCTGAGCACAATTTGCATTTTACCATCTCACAGCAGGTTGTCTTTTTAAGCTTTGTGGCAGCAAACACTGAGTTCCAGGAAATAACAGCAACCCTATTTTTCATGTATGTTTTCCTATAGATTCCTGTTCTACAGGAACACAACAAAGCCCTTCTTTCAAGGGGATTAAAAACACGAGATGGAGCTGAGATCAGTTCTGCAAAACTCTCCCACGAAAGAAATCCTTACTGGAGTTTTCTTGTGGAAAGCCGCAGGTGTATCATGTTCTTACCTCAGACAAAAAGTAGAACCAGGAGTGATCAAAGATGGGTGGGGGGATGCGGGAGTTTGTGTCTGCAATCTTCTTGATCTGGTAGGGCAGCCGCAGCACCATCTCTGTCAGGAGCTGAGTGTAGGCCTCAAAAACATCTGCAGCATGACCCTGGAAGCAAGAGAAATCCATCAGGCTCTGGCCCTGAGCACTCCCAGTGTGGTGTTATGACAAGGGATAGGGTGCTTTTGCTGATTTTCTATAACAAGGGATTTCTGCACCTTTGCAGCCAAAAGAAATGCTCCCAGATGAAGAAAAACAACCTCCACGAGGCCTGGAACTGGTTGGTAGCTACAAGGATGCACTAAGCTAGTCTGGAGTAATAAAGCATTTCAATTTAGGAGCTTCCAGCTTAGGAGACATTCTTACATTTAATTAGGCTTTTATCACTGTACGTACACCAAACCCACAAACACCATAAAGGTGCATGAAGGCACCACGGTGGTGGAACAAGTTCAGGAATTACTGTGGAAATCCCCATCCACTGCTTGGCTTCCTTGCCACAGTAAGGCCAGGAATTCTGCCTGACAAGCACAAGGAGTCCTGGGCTGGAGCAGATTCCCTTCAGGATGATTAACACTTTCCCCAGCGACAGCAGCTCCACAGAACTCCTGGTTTAGGAGTGCACTGAGAGACCCAGTGAACTGGACTGCTCTGTGAGAAGTGGGAGCAATCCCAGTTGTAACTACCTGCTAAGGGATGGGTTTTGGTTGCTCTACTAAGGGAAAACTCGTTGTGCAGGGCTGCTTTTACCAGCTCTGTGCAGCATCCTCTCCATGCAGGTCCTGTCCAGCTCCCAGCACAGGGCAGGACTCACCTTCACGTACTGGCGGAGGAAAAAGGGGCTCATGTCAGGGGGAGAAGAAGTCGTGTGAGGCTTCAGGAGCTGGCTGGTGGCCACAGGCTCCTCATCATTCTGCTGGCTCTTCCAGTACTCCAGCAGGGACTTCAGCACGTGCAGACAGTAGTCAACAGCACCAGAGCTCAGCAGGGCAGCTGCTGTGGCACTGGAGATGAGGGAGGAAGCCTGGAACAGAGGGGAGAGCGGGTCAGACACCCCTGGGACCCTGCAGTGGGGACAGCTGGGGAGCCCTGAGCACCTGCTGACAGGGCGGGCAAGAGAGCAGCTTCTGACGAAACTTTGCAGGCAGCTTTTAAGTTTGGGGTTTGTTTGAGGTTGGGTTTTTTTGTGTTTATGAAAAGCAACTCAAATATTTACAGAGACTCTTTTGAACAAGTGCTTAGTAAAGGAAAACAAATAAAATCTCCTCTTAAGTCTAATCTCCCCTCGACACATGTGCCAGAGGCCACTCTGCCATGGATTAGACGACTAGGGCTTTTTACCCTTCTTTTTTTTTCCCCTCTTTTTCTTTTTTAAAGTTGGGATTTCTATTTGTTTATCTGGGATTTGGCCAGCTGGGCGTGAATCCTGGTAGAGAAAGAGTCCCTGTTGCAGCTGCCGCTCAGAGGCTCTGCTCCACCCAGGTATTGCTCCACCTGCATTCTGCAAGAGAGGAGCTTTGATTTCTGTGGGAAGCTCGAGTGAATAACAAAGGCTGGAGAAAAAGCTACTGTAAATAAAACTATTAAAGCAGCCCTGTAAATCCAAACAAACCCCACAGCTCATAAGCTCATTAAAATTTGATGCAGTTCAGACTAAATTTTTTAACCTCTATGCTTTTTTATTAATCTCCTTCCCACCACACATACTGCTTTTTATGCCTTATTACTGTACCTTTTAGCAACAAATATCTAAGGAATCCTCTTAGCGACTTTTACGTTGACACAGCAGCATATTGCTTTCCAATAATCACATTACAAATCCTCTTTAACCCCTTCAGCACTGGTAACGTGCAAGGGGAAAATCTGCCAGACCGTTTTAAATAACATCATTAATGTGCTGCCCTGAGCTCAGTCTGGAACCATGCACGAAACAAGTGGATCCAGTTGTCTTTACATGTCTGCTTCCTCCATTCCAAGTTTCAAAACTCTTTTTCCACAAGAATCAAGTAACATTACAGATTCCCTATACATTTTTCCAAAGCCCTCTCAAGTGTTTTCAGTTTTACACCTGTTATTTCAGTTAGCAGCTTTCAGACAATTTTTGATGAAAAAAGCCTCCCAAGCACAACACGGAATCTCAGGATGGTTTGCGTTGGGAAGGACCCTAAAGCCCAGTCAGTCCCACCCCTGCCATGGGCAGGGACACCGCCCACTATCCCAGGTTGCTCCAAGCCCCATCCAACCTGGCCTTGGACACTTCCAGGGATGGGGCAGCCACAGCTTCTCTGGGCACCCTGTGCCAGGGCCTCCCCACCCTCACAGGAATTTCTTCTCAGTATCTAACCCGAATTTCCCCTCTCAGTCTGAACCATTCTCCACTGTGCTGTTACTCCAGTTCCTGGTGAACAGTCCCTCTCTGGCTTCCCTGCAGCCCATTCAGATCCTGGAATGTGCTGTGAAGTCTCCACACAACCTTCCCTTCTCCAGGCTGAACATTCCCAGCTCTCCCAGCCTGTCTCCATAGGGGAGGTGCTCCAGTCCCCTCAGTAAATCCACGGCTTCCTCTGGATTTGCTCCAGGCAGTTCCATGTGTTCTTACATTGGGAACACCAGAACTGTGTGCAGTGCTCCAGGTGGGGTCTCATGAGAGCAGAGCAGAGCGGGAGAAAATCATCCCGACAGAGCAAGTTGGAGAACACACCTCACAAATGGAAGTCTTGGATCCTGACTTGGTTCTGGACATGAACACACTGAGCAGCCTCATCACCACCAGATGCACCTCGTTCACAGGGGAGCGCTCGTTTTTCTTGGATACATCCTGCAAGAAAAGACACATCCAGAGCTGAGCGTCCCAAGCCTCTCAAGTTCAGTGCTGTGATCCTCAGGAAGCATTTCTAATTTGAGCTCAAGCAGTAAGACTAAAAAAGCAGCACAAATGCCTCAGTGGAAGGGTAGACAGTGGCCTGGCTGCCAGAGAACAGTCCCACACAAATGAAAAGCTACATATGTAAATCAAGCCTTTATTGATCACAGCTCTTCTCAGAGTTTAATTCCACCAAAACAGATTTTCATGCTCACTTGTGGATGCCAGAGCCAGGAAACAGTGAGAGTTCCACTCATGTCATTTTCTACCTGATGGGAAGGGAGGCAAGAGGAATAAACAGCCTGAACACACCCACACAGCAATGACTCCCAAGCATCTAATTCCTCCCTGGAAAGAAACCCTGTCTAGAAGGAGCAAATTCAGAGCATGTGCACACACTGCTCTTTACCTTTTTGTCCATGCCCAGCTCTGCAATCAGCTGGGACAGAAGGTTATCCAAGGCTCCCTTGTCTTTCTCATCATCTCCATCCAGGTCTGTTGTGAGCATCAGAATAACCTGGGAACAGCAGTCAGAAAATTGTTAGAAGACAGGTTCCATGTTTTCAAGATAAATAGTTATCTTTCAAAAAACAGCATGGATTTTATCTTGATTAATCTGTGTTCTTTCCCAAATTCAGCCTGTGTCATCATATCCTAATATGAATATTCAGTATAAACCCAGAAGACCTTCCCAAATGCATTGGAGCTCAAGGACTGGAGCTCTCAGGCTCCTCAGTTAGCTGTAAAGTCATACTGAGAAAGGGCACAAGTCTGGCAAAAATCTATGGATAGGGAATGCTGTGCAACAGATGGACTCACACTGTGACTGGGCAACAAAGAGAAAAGCGTGTGCACATAGAAACCTGAAGTAGCAGTGACTGAACTGAACTCTGAGCCCTCCCTGCTCACCTGCATGTAAGGGATGGCCCGGACACCTCCAACGTTCCTCAGCTGGGGCAAATTCTGCAGCAGCCTCTCCAGCAGCATCAGTCGGACCATGTGCAGCCTGGGAATTCAGAGCCAGGAATCAGACACTTCACAGAACGTATCAGACCCAGCAGGATCTCCAACAGAGCACTGCAATTTGCCACAGAAACCCTGAGTCATCAAATCCTCCAAGAGCAGGGAGGACTCCCTCAGACTTCACAGGGAAGTGATGGCAAAGATGCAGAGCACCTCTGACAATGGATGGAGTTATTCACTCCAGAGCCACACTGCCTGGGCCTGGCCTGCAGAATCCAACTGCCTGGAAAGAGATCCTGCAAATCAGCTCCACACTGCACTGGAGAAGTGACTGAGCACTTGCTTCCACAGAATGAAAAACTGCTGATGTTCCCAAAGGGCTTTAGGACAGGTACACACGCTTTTGCCCCAACAGTGAATTTCACAGGCTCCCCAGATTTTAGTGATTCCTTGTTAACTACTCATGCGGGATTTTTTCATCACTTCATAGAGGCAGCATTTCTGAGGGACACACACTGGGTGTGTTTATCACATGATATGGTGATTGCACAGAGGGTGGTGGGCACTGAACAGACTCCCCAGGGAATGGTCACAGCCCCACGGCTGTCAGAGCTCCAGGAGTGTTTGGACACTGCTCTCAGGCACAGGGTGGGACTGTTGGGGTGTCCTGG
Source organism: Atrichornis clamosus (assembly GCA_013400975.1). NCBI lineage: Eukaryota > Metazoa > Chordata > Aves > Passeriformes > Menuridae > Atrichornis > Atrichornis clamosus. The sequence goes on from WBMZ01002297.1 coordinate 49,456, forward strand.
GCAGGGCCAGAAGCTGGCCTGGATGATCCTTGTGGGTTCCTCCCAGCTGAAGGTATCCCATGATTCTATGATTTTGCAGGGGCAGTTTGCTCTAGTCTGTGTTTCTGACTTTCCATTTTCACTACCCAGCAGTCTCAAATCACACTCCAGGAATTGCAGCATCCACAGCCCACTCTACACACAACATCACCACAGAGCAGATGTGTTATTCCTGCAGAGGAAAACGAGGCCTCTTGCCTGTTGCTGGTGTGGACGTCCCCCTCTGCCTCCCCTTCCCCTTCGGAGCCCTCTCCCTCCTGCTGGCCCGTGGTGGTGCTGATGGCTCCTGTGCTGGAGCTGACGCTGCCTGGCCCCGCCGGGTGGCCCTCGGCTGTGGTGTCCCCATAGGCACTGCTGCGGCCAGACACTGGCAAAGGAAAGGAGAACAAGGACAGACAATGTCAGCACAACTCAGCAGGCACCCTGCCTGCTTCCTAGCCTGAACTGTACTGTGGAGTGGTGGTTCTAAGGAGATGGTGTCTTTGGTTCTCAAAGCTACAAGAGAGGCTGAAGCTGTATCTGTAGAAATCTTTTATTCGCCAGCCTCATCTTTGTGGCCCAAACTGAACTGGTCCCACAGCAGGAATTTAAACCGAGCCAGGCAAGGCGTGGATTGGCAGTGCAGACAATTATTTTAATAGAAGTCTGTGATTATTTTACCTGGGTATCAGTCCCAAACTAAAAAGAGAGGAATTAATACTATCCCTTCTAAACTTAACCAGCAGTATGGTGAATTCTCTCAGTCTTGCTCTAGGCTACTGCATTCTGAGAGAAGAGGACCTTGTTGTGGCCTTCCAGTACCTTAAAGGGGCTTATGAAAAGGAGGGACAGGGACTTGTTATATGGGCAGAGAGTGACAGGACAAGGGACAATGGCTTTAAGCTGAACAAGGGCAGGGTTAGGTGAGATATTAAGAAGAAATCCTTTACTCAGAGGGTGAGGAAGCTCTGGCACAGGCTGCTGAGAGAGGCTGCAGACTCCCCATCCCTGGAAGTGTCCAAGGCCAGACTGGACGGTGCCCTGAGCAACCTGGTGTAGTGGAAGGTGGAACTGCATGGGCTTTAAGGTCCCTTCCAAGCCAAACCATTCTGTGATTCCATGATTCGATGATTCTGTTATTACAGCCTGGCAAGACCTACTGCAGATTCCACCCTTCTAGAGGACTACAGAAAGCGAGCGGATATTTGATCCATCAGCACTTGGGCAGAACCCATGGAACGAGGGATGGAGGCAGCCACTGGAACTGAGATTTCCTCTGTGCTAGGGATCACCCAGACGCTCCCCCTGTGAAAAGGCCCGGACAGCAGGCAGGCGGAGCAGCCACTCACCGCTGTGCTCCCCGGCCACCGAGTCCACGGCGCTGCCGCCGCTCTCCGAGCCCACGCTCCCGCCGTGCTCCGCGGGCGACGTCCGCAGCGTGGAGCCGTCGGTGGCAGCCGTGCTGCCCTCGTCGTCGGACGCTGGAGCTAAGAGAATAAGGAGAGCTGTTACAAGTAAAAACACTGCCTGGGCACCACTGCAAACGGCGCACACGCTCCGGGACAAGAGCCACGGGTGTTTGGGGGCAACTACACACTGAAACTTGGGAACCTGGGGGTGTCCAGCAGGACATCTAACCCTGCTAAAAGCAGGAGGGGAGATATCCTGAGAGGAAACCTTCTCATCACACAGACAGGCATGCATGTTACTTAAAGAACAATGTCTGGTTGTTTGTAAGTGCAAGGGAAATACAGCACATGGTTTGTTTTGTCTGCTCTATTTTAAAGAGTAGAAATTACTTCGTCAGAAGTCTACACTGAGAGTCCATCAAAGCAGGAAAAGGACATAAATATACTCTCAAAAATACACGAAGCCAATAGCAATAATTAGCTCTTCAAACCCATATTTACAAACCAATTTTAAGGCATTATTTAAGTCAAACTCTGAAAAAGTTGATTCCTTGCAGTGAACAGTTACCTGATGCTGTTGTGTCTGAGAGTGTTCCAGCGTCCAGAGAAGAGGAGCTGGGAGCTTGGCCAGACAGTCCTAAGCTCTGCAGTCCAAGGGCACTGCTGCTGCTCCCTGCAAGCAGAAAACTTATGAGCATCTTTCTTTGAGGGAATTATGTTACCTCTGGCATTTTGTGTACATTTCATAGTTCTATTATCTTTGGTTCATTGGTGGTGACACCCAACAGCTTCGCTTTGTTTCTTTCCCAGTTTCCCCAGACTCCATTCCCTTTTTGCCTGCCAGCAGTGCCCACATCTGACCTTGTTGATCTTGTTGCAGGCTCAGGGCAATAGCCAATTCCACCATTGTCTCATCATCTGCATCTGGAGGGATATCCAGCATCGGAGGGAATCCCTCTGCTCCAGCCAGCAGAGCCTCCAGAGGAGAAGGGTTCCCATTATTCACGTTCTCAGATGTCTCCAGAACCATGGATTCAGACTATGGACAGGAAACACAGCGTGAGCTTTCCCCCAGTAATGGAGCACTGCAAACTGGTTCATCAGAACTCAAGTCCTAACATACTTCAGAGGCTCCAAGGAGAAGCTCTGGACTTACCACCATCTCAAAGTCCCCATGATCCACCTCGCTTTGCTCCTGGCTCTCCTGTCGGATGTGCTCTCCATTTGCTATCCCAGAACTCTGCAGCTTATCTTCTGCATCGTCATCATCATCATCATCCTTATCTCCTGGGTGACAAAGGATTCATTCATAATGTACAGCTCCTCACACCATCCCAAACAAGGCAATTAATGCTGGAAAAAACATCAACTACCCCCAGTTACCAAGAGGTTCCCATGACACCTACAATTTGCTTCAATACTAAAAAGCCTCTCTTGGATGGAGCTCTGATACCCTAAGTTTGGTCTGCACACATCTCTGACTGATTCATAAGAAACTGCAAACATGCTTAGAAATACCAACTCTAGATTACTACTCTCTAAATAAAATATCAGATTTTCCTGTCCCTGAAAGAGGAATATCACAGAGAGGTCTCCTTGTCAAATCCCAGAATATAAAGAAAAGGTGAAAGTTTATTAAAAGAAATTTTTAAAAGGGGTTTAGGGGGCAAGGGACAGCAAAAGAAAGGAAAAAGACTGATTTTAGCATTTTTTAGTCCTGATTTACAGTAAGACTACTTTATTTTCTTCTCTTTTCTGGCAAATGCAGTAGACCATGGCCACTGAAGGCAGAGGAATCTCTGGCATACCCATGGGGGTGTTGCTGCGAGGGGACGATGGCAGGGTCACGTGTCTCCGCTTGTTCCGGGGTCTCAGCACCCTGATCAAAGCTTGCTTGCAAGAGAAGCTCACTGCTGGGTCCTAGGGGGTTAACAGTTAATCATTCCACTTCTTAAGCTCTAAGTCCTTATTCACAGTATTTGGAAAGATGGCTAAAAATACCCTTGTGACTCTCGCTGGTCATGATTCATGTAAGACACAAGTCACTGCCTAAACTCCCTGTTTCCCTCAGGAGTCACGAAGTAACACTTGTAATTCCACAGGCAGCACATGACAAACATTACTGGAACACAAGGAGAGAGAAAATTCTCCTTCATTCACTTCTGGCTGGGTGTTTTTGGCTGGATACTTCTATTTTGTGTCTGTATTGTGTATTCTCATTCTACCCACATGGTATTCTCCTCATACTATAGAATCACAGAACTATTTAGGTTGAAAAAGCCCTCTGAGATCGAATCCAACCATAAACCCAACACTGCAAATGCTCCTAACCCACGTCCCCAGGCGCTACATCCACACATCTTTTAAATCCCTCCAGGGGTGGTGACTCAACCACTGCTCTGGGCAGCCTGTGCCAGGGCTGGACAGCCCTTTCCATGAAGAAACTTTCCCTAATACCCATCCTAAACGTCCCCTGGTGCAATTACAGGCTGAAGCAGAGCAGAGCAAGATGACATACTGGGCAAAGCAGCATCTGCATGTAGATCTTGGACGCTGTATGGATACAGTCCAGCTCACACGTGCAGTATCCATGGATAATATCCACCAAAGCATTGACTGTGGCTTCAACGTGAGTGAGACCTAAGGAGGAATAAAAGCAGGACTGAAATCAGCTCTCTATTTCAGCACAGAGTGAGACTTTGCAGGAAGCATCTTTTGTTTGCAGACTTCAAGGCACAATGTTAACAGCACAAATACATTGATTTTCCATCCAGACTGAGCCAGTCTTGTCTGTCTAATGGAATATTGTGAATTCCATATACCAGCACCACTGAATACCCTCCAACACCACCCATGAAGCCAAACGTGGGTAAATCAATCATCAGGCCCTTTTTCCTGGCACAATACACGTTCCCCTGAACAAAAGCTTCGGAGCAGAATTTGCAGCTCTACATCACAGAGCACTCAGTGCACCACTAAAATTGAACAAGTCATTTTCTCTGCTTATAAACTTGAAATAGGATCCTTCAGAAGCCACAAGCTTGTCAATAGCAAAGGAAGAGCTGTCCCACCTGGCAGGCAGGCAGGAGCCAGGAAGGCATTTTTGGGTTTCGATGCGTGCAGCTTCCAGAAGTGGTTCACCAGCTGGGTAATGAACGTGCAGCCCTCTCCTTCCACGTGCTTCTGGGCCTCCTGCCCTTCCTCACTCTCTGCACAGATTAAAAAGCACCTCTCAGAAACGTGCAGGGAAAAGCCTTAATGAGGGTAACAACCAAGTTTATTGAAATGGCTTTGTCAGAGGCTTTGATGTTCTCATCACCAGGATATCACACACCTAACAAACGTGTCAAATACAGATCCTGTCACACCAAACCCAATACCCCAGGACAGCTTCAATTATCACAACAGAAACTTAAGAGAAAATTACAGACTTATCTACCTGTTTCCAGCTGTGGCAGCTTTGATTCTGTGTAGTGGACCAGATTGTTGGGTCTCATAATAGCAATGGATCGAGCAGTGATGACCAGCCTCTGGAACACCTCAGGATCAAGGTCCTTTCCTTCTTTGGTTGAGGAAGTCAAATACTGAATGGCTTTGCTTAGCAGTGCTTGATCCTGTAAAGTGAAAACACAGGAAAGAAAAACAACTGACAGCAGCACAGCAAAGCAGCTGAAATACAACCACAGGACAAGATCCTGGGGAAATCCGGCACTGATCATCTAAGGAAGGACAACTAATCCTAAAAAGTCACAGAATCACAGAGCTCTGGTGAAACAAAAAAGCCAGCAAGGCAAGCAGCAGGAGCTATAGGGAGATGAGCCAGCAGGTTTGTGCTGCATGGAGGAAGGGCTTTCTAGGGCCGTGCTGCACCTCAGCCATAACCTGGCAGGTTCCAGGAGCCCCTAGACCCTCGTGCCCCAGTACCTTGTGGTTGTGGTAGGCTGAACGGCTGGTGTGCAAGCTGGCCAGGAGGCTCTTGGTCTGCTGCTGCACACTGGAAGGGGCTGGCATGGACAGCAGCACAGTAGCCAGTTCCTGAGCTGCAATCTTGTTCTTCTCCTGACAACAGACAAACCCCATTATTCAGTATATTTACCTTCACTCAGTGCACCTGCAGCTCCCTCCCCTCCTAGCAAGTTTCTGCCTTCCTTCAATACCCTTTTGATAGCCACTTCAATTTACTACTTGACATTTAGGGAACATTTCACATGTCTACATAAGAAAAGTCCTTTTGAGATTTATGGGCTCCTACCCTGCTATTTCTGTAAACGAGGTCACTCCACAGCACAAAAAGCCCACCAGTGCTAAATGCAAATGCCAATTGTCATTCTAAACTAGTTTCAAATGCTTTTGGCTAAGTCAACTTTCAGATCAGTGCTCTGAGCAAAAGGGATGCGGCTCTTCTCCTATCAGGCCCCCAGGGCTGCAGGAGGTAGTGCTGAGCTTGCCCCTCCTCCCCAGCTCCAAAGCTCAGGAATGTATTCAGAAAGTTACTTGCCTTCTCGTTGACTGGTCCCACAGCAAAGCAGCTTTCCAGCGCTTCTAAAGAACTCACTACTAGCCTGGAGGGAGAAAGGAAAGCAGGCTTGAGTACAGCAACCCTTCTCTCTCCTTAGCACTTCGCTTTATGCGGGCTACAGTCATGAGTAGCTCAGAGACAGCTAACGAATGCCAAGTACAAAATCAAAGCATGATAAAACCTGCCACAGGCACCATGCATATCATTTCATTGTGTTACAGACCAGAGTTAAACCTGGCTCACGCTCACAGACAAACTTAGGACTGCTTTAATAATCCACAGCTGAAAGACAGGGGCTTTTCTCTCCCAAAGAGGATAAAACATTTCCTTACGCAGCCTGCAGCAGGGATAACTTGGATTGTCTTGACAGTCCCAATTCACCATGGCCCCCAGACGTACAGATGACTGCAGATCAAGGCTGGCTATGACACATGGGAAAAAGCGGAACCGACTTTGCTAAGGGAGCAACATTCTACTCGCTTGCTATTTTCACACAGGTTGCTCTTTCCAATTTGGAGTTTCAGCACTAAATATTCCAGAGGAAAATTAAGTTGGAGCACTGGGTGTGACCCAAGCGAGGGATGCTGAGGTTCAGGGCCTTGTCAGTGGGAAGGCAGGCTGGTAGAACACTGGTCCCGAGGGAAAACCTGATTTACAAGTGGCAGCAAAGTGCTGAATCCCCCTGCAGCAGCACTCCGTGACCCCAGGCAGAACTACCTGCAACGCCATCTGACACACCAGAAGGAGCAGGAAGATACAGGAGAAAGGAGGGAGGAGAGAGCATGAAGGGAAGAAATAACACTGTAGGACTGGATATGAGGCAGAAGGAACAATTGTCTGCTCTGGTGGTGATAAATAACATCCCCTCCCCACAGCCACCCTCGTAGAGCTCATAGGGAGTAGAAGTGGGAGAAAGAAGGCGCAAGGAAGGAACAAAGCAGAGAGGAGTCTGTCAAACAAGCAACAGTTACGCTGTGTACAGCAAAAATCTGCAAATCACCTCATCTTTACATTTGCTAAACCATCTGCCATGCAATGACCAGAATGTAAAGAAGCAAATGTCACTTAGAAAACAAAAAACCCCAGTCACCAAAAGCCACACCATGTGTTCTGTCTCTCTGACACACACTCATTCGTGCAGAGAAAAGGATGCCATACTAACCGGTCCAGGGTGGTTAGGGACTCAGTGTCAGAACTTTGGGGGAGCAAAGAAAAAGGAAAAAAAAAAAAAATGTGTAAAGCTCACAGAAAAACTCCCTAGAACACATTCTAAGCAACAGGCAAATTAAATGGGGAAATCAGGAAGCCGGGAGAGCATCAGTCTAAGCAGAGATCTTTCTACCTGGGCGTCACACACTGGTCTGGAGCAAAACAAAGACAGAGATGAGTCAGGTCACCTCGCACACAGAAGCCAAGCATCACTTAAAGCACCACTGAAAGCACCACCCAGCCTTAAATTCCAGTGCAGACACCAAACTTTGATAGAAAAGCTGCCTCCTGCCTGCCATCAGCTGCTCCTACTCAAAAGACCCTTTAGAAGGTAACCATGTAACATCAAATAAGAAGAAAAAAATTTTTAATCTGAATTTTTAAAATATAATTGCACTGCTCTGGAAAACCAGAGAGCATGTCTGTGCCGAGAGGGACATCTTGTGGGGATGTCACAGCAGAGGAGGGAAGGAAAGGAAAAATAAACACAGGAAAAAATCCCATGAACTCTTAGACAAAATATTAAAGAATGGCTGAACAGGTCCTTCAGCTGGGCCTAACTGGCACTTCAAGCCCTAACCCTTTACCTGAGAATTTCAGTCAGACAAAATTAACCACCACTTCCTCACAGTTGAGCAGTGTATGTATCCCTTAAAATGCTCATTTTTCAGCAGCACTAGTTCCTCTTTGAGCTGCTTCCCTCCTGTCCTTGCTGCTTTCTACAACCTTTATGATACAGATTGTATGAGCTCAAAGAAAGAACGTGGGATGGATATAAAAAAGAACACAAGTTCTATTTCTTTCCCTAAATGTATGTCCAGGTCAGCCCTGGGGTTTGGCTCTCAGCAGGGATATGGGGGAAAATCCCAACACTTTCTCCAGCACAACAGGTCAGCCTGAGACACGTGGGCTCCAAGGTAAGCTGGTGGGAGCCACGAGCCTAAAGCAGGGTCACACATAAAGCCGCCTCAAAACTGAGCTTAACTTCAGAGAGGCCTGACCTTTGTGAGCTCCAGAGAGTGAAAACAGGCCAGCTTGAAATGAGAGAATGCACCAATGAAGCAGAAATCTGTTTTAGCTCCTCAAGACTGCTGAAAGGTGAACTGGGCAACACAAAGCATGCACAGAGATCTGCTCATCTACTGCACCAGATCAACCAAGAGTCAGCACAAACCCTCCTACCAAGATAATAATCCACCTTTCAGCTGTTGCTTTGTAAGACAGTGAGAACGCACTGATTCCCTTCAGTTCTCCCGGTTACGAAAAGCACAAAAATGCACCTAAGCACCCTTCACAGCAACTACCAAATTTCAAGGAGAAATAAAGGAAAGACTCTGGAAATACCTCTCCAGGACAGTCCCACTGGCAGCAGCAGGGGCAGCTGATTCCGTGTCCCCAGTACCATTCCCTTGGTTCAGGTTTGGGGGACAAACGTTGCTCACGGAAGCAGACGGGAAATCCTCAGGAGGCTCGTCGGGCCATCCAAACTGTTCTTTGGTTTTGCCATAAATTTTTATGGAATCCATCATGGTGACTCCAGCAGGATCCACAGAAGCCCCAACTGTAGTAATCAGAGAAATTTCTTAAAAACTAAGAAAACTGTTGCTTTTGAATACAAACAAGCCTTGTCCCATAATGCCAGGACAGCAACTCCACTGTCATCAGTAACAGCCACTGCCAGTGCATCTCCTCTTCAAGGCCATTTCCTCCTCTTACCTCAGCACAAAATCGTTGAGCTGAACTACTGAACATTCACTCACTGCAGCATGAAACTGGGCCATAAACACAATTATTAAATGTTCAGGGTTTGCCCCTCAGGCTGTTTTTGCAGTCAGGTCAAGTGAACAGATTATGGAAACTCCCTGCTGTGAGGTGAAGCAGCTTCATCCCACCCAATAAAACCAGCAGCTGGTCAGACCAAGCAGTTGGCAAAGACTTACTGAAGATGGTGAGTTTCTTGTCAGCCTGCAAGGCCTCCTCCCGGGTGAAGGGGAAGTCGAACCAGCGGGCGCGGGTCATGTTGAGCTGCATCGTGCGGCCGAAGATCTCCAGGTAGGAGGGGGCCCGTTCTATGGCCTGGGTGCCGATCTGGATCCGCATGCCCGTCATCACCATCGTGCTGTTGTTGTTGGTCACCTCAATGGTGAAACCCCCAGGCTGCAGAACACAAATCACAGCTCAAAAATCTGCTCTTAAGCCAAGGTACAGAGGTACCTCCACTGTTTACTGATTCGTGGGATTTGTACAGGGTCATTTGAACAAAGCAGACTCCTAGGGCAAGGCATGGTATCAGTATGAACAATAATGGCATCCAGAAGCCCAAAAGAACCCCCAGACTGCCCCATTTACCTTTGTGTTGGCCACGTACATGCCCGTGGAATTGAGCCGGTGCTTTATCTGCTGGGCATTGTACACCTGCAGCAGGTCATTGCCTCCAAACTCCACGTCTGTGAGCTGCTGGTTGTGCTCAAAGAAGTCAATGGGGAAGTTCACCTGGCTGGATGTGCGCGTTGCTAGAAAGGAAAAGAGATGTTTATGACCAAAGACATTCTAAACAGGAAAACTTGTGGTAAAAAACCTGCAGAAAAAACTTGCCTCCTTAGAAAACATCTGTATATATTTTTCTATCTATCTATGGAAACATTTTACCCACTTAGGCAGTACTTAGCCCCCAGGTTAACTGGTAATTGTCAGGAGTGAATGTCTGAAGTACTTAGGTGATGCTGGTCAACCTTGACATGCCCACGTTACAAAGGAGACGTGAGGAGCCCTTACTGATGGCAGCCGCCTTGCGCTTGCGGACGGGCTTCATGATGCTGATGACACTGCTGGGCTGCAGAGAGGGCTGCAGCCAGTAGGACGTGTTCTCCACATTGGCCATGTAGATCCTCAGGCTGCCATCCTCACACAGCAGGATCATGGTGGTCCTCTGCTGCTCGTTGCAGGCCGTGTGACGGATGGCCACCATGTCCTGGATCTGCAAGGCAAGGCAAGGACTTGGCAACTCTTGCTTGAAGCAACAAGCTCTTTGCATTAGAAAAGCTGCCAAGACTGGAGATCTGGTTGATGGAACTACAAGAAACCAAATTTTAAGCCTCAAAAATACAGGGAACTCTGACTAACCTTCGCTTTGGCTGGCAAGGTCTTAATCTCCTGGATGAGGAAGGTGTCTGGCTTCACCATCACCACCAGCGGCACACCTGTGGTTTGCTGGACACAGCACACCAAGCCAGGGTGGTTCATCACCTCAGACCACTGACACAGGGCTGGAGAGGTCTTACTGCCACCATTGGAACTGCAAGAGACAAAGTGGACAATGACATTAATTTAATGAGCAGCACAAGCAAAAACACACAAAAGTCATCACATTCAAATCAGTTAAAGCTTCATCCTGAGCATGGATTCAAGCACTGCATCAATGAACAGTGTCTGGTTTACAGGTGAGAAGCCTGAGACAGTCCCCAGAGTGGGCAGAAGGCACGAGAATCCCAGTCCACAGCCCTGATCCCTACCCTGCAAACTTGAGGAAAAACACTTGCTTAGTGTTGCATTTTATGCCCCAAACCAAGGAGGTAATTTAAAAGTGGCTTTCAGCAATCTTTTTATCTGAACAGATAAACACTTCCATGTTCCAACACACCCAACACCACTAAGCAAAGGCCAAGGCAGGAGAATCTGTGTGACTGCTCACTGGAAAAATTAAAAATAGAGCTGCAAAAAGAGTAAGCCAAACTCAACTGGAGTTCAGGAGCTCCTGGAACCTTACCCTCCTTCAGAGCCCACTCATGACCGTGCTCTGTGGCAGGCTAGTGAAGAGTCTGTGGCCTGAGTGCCCAGCTCTGCTTGTCAGAAAACACAACAGAACAGCTTTTTTCTTGCCACATTCATAGAGCAAGAGATTGTTTTCCCTCAAGGGAGTCTGAAAATCAGCCTTAATATGCACAGTGCACAAGGTCCACTGCAGCAGTGGTGCCAAAGGAAACAAAGGCTCCCTGCTCGGCTGCCTCGGCGAGGGCGGATAATCCCATCGGTTCCAGCGGCTGCACCAGGAGCAGCTCCACACTGTGCAGCTCCACTGCTCTGCAGACACCTTTCTGCTGGGAAATCCTGGTGGGAAGAATAAATGCCAAAACAGCCAGCTTTGGTTTCTAACCATCCTGCAACAGGACTATCATTGAATTCCTGAGCTGGAAGGGACCCACAAGGATTACTGAAGTCCAGTAGGGCAGAAGGACCATAAAAAATAGAAAGAAATCATCATTCAACAGGGAATCTTCACTACAAACTTTGGCCATTCAGAGCTGGGATGTCAATAATGAGTAATATTTAGTAACAATAAAAAAAAATGAAAAATTCAGAGCTTCACCTTTTGATGTTAATTGGGAAGAGCCGCTGCACTTCCAGGCTGGCCCGGCTGATGGTGGCTGCGAAGGATTTGCCTTGGCAGTAGCTGAAGAACAACATCTGCAGCACGTGGGAGTAATAGACTGACACTCCCCCTCCTGCCACCTGGCCATTGCTGTCCTGGGGGATCCAGAGAAATGCCAATATTTAACATAAACACAATTATCCCCAAACACTCTGTCAGGCTTTTAAATTTATGATGGAATTACTCCCAAAGCCACCCCTCCTCCCCAGCAGTGAGAGAACACAGCCCTAAACAACAATTTTCCAAGCTGAACTCCTGGGTGAACTCATCCATCAGACACTTCAAAGGTTCTGGAAGGGGATACTTAGCCTGCACACACAGAGCCTGTAGGCAACACCCTGAGCTCCCGCAGCTGTGAGTCTCAACACTGTGTGACACTGTCACATGGAACATTCCCTCTATTCCCAGCTCATGAAAGACCTTTCTGAGGGCCTCCTTTCCATCTATTCCCATTTTGAAGCAGGCTGGGGTAAAAACACTGGAGAGATTTTGAAGGTCACTCCCAAGACCAGAAACAAAGGCTCAACTCCAGCTCTCCAGCCCCAGCAATGGTGATTTATCCCTTCTGCTCTTGCACCTTTGGAGGGCCTCTCTCTGAGAACAGCACCGCTCTGAAGCCCCCTGAGAAATCCTGCTGGGCATAACTTCAGAGTCAGTCATGGAAAACATGCTCCATTTTCTAGATGAAAGGATCAAAGAGTTTAATTTTCGCCCCACCTCCTTTTACTGCAAGGATATTTCTCTCTTTAGAGGAATGAGAAAGCTCCTTGATCTAGATCAGGGGGCTTAAAAGGAGAAGGAAAAAAAAAAGAAGGAAACTTTTGCCTTCAAATGTCAGACACAAAAAAAAGAGAAAGGGAAGTCACCAGCACCTTCAGGTCCTCGTGATTGACTTCAAGCACATTGGTGACATAGAAGGGCCCGTGCTGGGCACTGCTGGCCTCCTCCATGAGCTGGGTGTAGATGTAGCCAGCTGAGGACATGATCACTATGATGTTCTTCCCCTCCTCATTGAACAGGAAAGTGACATCCCTGATTTTGGAACTCGGCAGGAGGAAGTAGAAAGTTGGACTCAAGGCGTCTACAGAGAGATCATAAATCTGTGGGAAGAACCAAGGAAATAATTAACTGCAATGATTATCAAGGCAATAATTAACTGTTACAATACAAATCAGTGCAAATGGACAAGAGCTGAGACACGGCAGTCCCTTGTAGATGCTACGGTTTGGATTATTTTGCCCTTTGAGTTCTTGGGTTTTACTTTTTCTTGCAACAGCAGTAGCCAAACACTCCAAATTCCTATTTCCAATTTATTTCTAAGAATATTATCACATTCTTCCATGCGCAACTCCACGAGGATCCAGACTCTGAAGCCTGAAAGAAGACGCATCATCAATAGCTGATGACCAGACATACCTTCACAAAGTCTGCAGTGACGATGGCCAGCTCTGTTTGAGATCCCGGCAGCCACACAGCTTTGATGATGAAATTCCCAGTGGCAAGTTGGGGATGAAGTACCAAGTGATCAGAGACTGATCCAGAGCTGCTGAAAGTCAACACGTGGCAATCCTGGAGTAATGAAAAAAATTGGTCAAATATTAGAACGAAGTGTTTATAAACATTTGAAGCCAAGAATGGAGTTAAAAATTAGCATTCCACTTAGTGCAAGCAATAATTCAGAGAATCTAAGTCTAAATTTCCTGCATTAAAGATGAATGAATGACATGAAGGTTTGTAAAGAAAAAAACCCACAAAACCAAAACCACACAGAGTGCACCTTTTTCTCAGATAAATAACAGATCTGTGGATTCAGCACTAGAAAAGCTGAGTCTAAATTTGGGAGAATACAAAAAAAATAGGAGTCCTTGCCAAAGAACACTAATTGTTACAGACTAGTTTTAACACACTAAGTTTGACATGACTAAACTTTGGCTCCTGTCTTAAAATAAAATTGGCCTAAATACACTAAGAAGTACTATTTCAAGGCACTGTCTCATTAATTACATTGTTCTTACAGGTCCTGCTTCTTTTACCTCATCTATCTAGTAGGAAAGTGAATCAGGAGCTAAATTAGTGACAGAACTTTGGAGCCAGCTCTGTGCTAACTCCTCGGAGGAATCAAACACAGCTGGCTTTGAGCTAATGTCTCCAGCTCCCTGGGAAAGGTTTGGCAGGCACTTACTTTCAGCCCACACACAGCCAGGTAGTCCTCCTTGCAGGGATTCCCAGTCAGGCTCAGCACAGTGAAGGGGACAGGGGCAGATGCGAGGCGGGTGAGGGTCAGTTTTCTTTTGCTGGAGTCGGCTTGTTTCAGCAGAGCTGAGAGCTGAAGGACTGTGATCTGCACACAGAACGAACCAGTTATCCCACTCTGTAACTGAGGGGAGTGAGGCATTTCACTTCCAGACCACACAGTTACACAATCACAACTACAGAACCATCAAGACTGGAAGAGATCTACAAGACCACTGAGCCCAACCACCACCCCAAAACCCTAAGTGCCATGTCTAGATGCCTCTTGAACACATCCAGAGCTGGCGACTCCACCACCTCCCTGGGCAACTTACTCCAATGCCTGACCACTCTTGCAGTGACATTTTTGTTTCTAGCAACTAATTTAGCCCTCTAATTTGGTGCAACTTAAGGCCATTTCCTCTCATCCTTTCACTTGAGTCATGGCAGAGAAGATGGACCCCACCTGACTCCAGCCTCCTCTCAGACAGCTGTAGTGGGGTGGGTGATGGCAGTGAGTCGTTCTCACCGTTTCTGCCACAGGAACTCTTTTCCCTGAAGAGTTTTTCCTAAGAGAGGCTCCTCTAAGCTATGCGACGCTCGACACCAGCTCTGAGGAGGGGCAGAGCAGATCACCACCCTGCCTGCTGCTCAGCACTGCCCCGTTTCCCCGGGGACGCTCACCTTGCCCTTCTCGTGGCTGACAGCCAGGTGCTGGCGGCGGCCGTGCGGCGAGGACAGCACGCACATGGCCACGCGGCGCAGCACGTGCGCGCTGATCAGCTGCCGGATCGTCTGGCCCTGGTCCCCGCTGTAGTTCATGCGCACGTTCTCAAAGGCCCCTTCCTGAGAGCCGAGGGTCGGGACCTGAGCCGGGGAAAGCATCCAAAGGGTGTCACTGGAACATCTCTGTTTAAAAGCCATTCCCCCCCATCCTCACTCTATTAATTCCTTTCGCTCCATACCATCAACTGATCTGTCATTTCTACTGATTTGTCCAAAGTGTGGAGCTCGTTGAGAGCTTGCTGGGCACGGCTGCTGCTCCCCATGGCTGAAGCTTGCTGGAAGTTGACCTGGATGGCATCCATCAGGAAATTCAGCATCTCCAGCACCAAAGGAGCAAAGGAGAAGTTGGCCTACAAGAAATAGGTAAGGCAAGTGAGGAACAAGATGCTCCTGATGGGAGCCTTCATAAAAGCCGCACATCAACTGTTTTTTAAAGCTTGACACTCCTTCCTGACCCCTCCCATCATAAAAATCAAACAACCTGCCTGATAACCAACCCAGTCTGCCTAAGATCCTCATCATAAACCATCTCTGTTTAGCAGCTGACAATTCTACCTGGGACTGCAGTTCCTCTCGACAGCCCTCAACGTTTCTGCACAGGCTGCTCTTCTTGGGCTTCTCCTCATCAGGGCCCTTGCCCTCGCTGATGGTGACCTTGGCCTTCTCGGCAGGGGACGTGCTCGCGTGGCGAATGACGCTCTCGGGCACACGGGGCTCGCTCTGGAAGGCTGATTCCTTCATGGTAGTGCTCATCCCACTGCTGGGAGTTCTCTTCACCAAAGCCTGGGAACGACAGAGTACTGCTAAAAGCCCAAACCAGACTCAAGGTAACTACTGATGAAATGAATACAGATTGCAAGAGCAGCAAATAGAGCACAACTCTAAAGAAATAACACCACATCCTGCATGTTACTCTCCACCCAAGTATTAAAAAACCTCCATGTTTAAGATATATTATTTTGTTTGCTGCTAGTGGAAAACACGGGAAAAGGTGTTTTTTGCTGTGAGGCAAATTCTGTAAAGGCAAGTGGAATCCCAGGACCCATTAGAACAGAGTGCTCTTGCCAGTGCTCTTATTTGGTGCAAAAACATCAATTTCCAGGTGAGCTGTGAATTCTGACGGTTCATTGAAAAGCCAAAGCCTTCAAGTCTTAGAACTCCCACACACTCATGTCCTGCCACAACTTACTGCAGAACAGGAAACTGCAAAGGACTAGAAAATCTGAAGCCATGAAGCCATGAAGAATTTACCAGGCAGCTGCCGTCCTCCTTGGCTCCGCAGTCACAGAAGAACGACCCGTACTTGGCGTAGGAAATCTCATGATCCTTGTGACAAACTTTAGCACAAACTGTGCAAACACCAACCCCATCAACCATCTTGCAAGTGTGACAGTGGTACCTGCCCAAAATAAACCAGGTGAGCTTTGAAAGGCAGTGCCTTGAGGCTCACAAACTACACTGCTTTCCACCTCAATGGCAGAAATATCAGGCTGAAACTCTGAACAGAAAATTGAGGTTCTTACCAATGTTGATTCATGAACTCTTTCTGTGTGATGGTGAAGGTGCAGAGTTTATTGCAGAGAGAATCTTCATCCTATCAAGAAGAAATTATTTTAGGAAGGCTTATAACTGCAGCTACAGTGAAGCACACAGTACAGGATAAATTCCTCAGACACTAAAGGTGCATTTTAAGACTATCAAGGTTTAGCAACACTGAGCTAGAAATGGCAGCTGGTATCAAACCACATGGAAACAGGAGATGGTGACACATTGTAGTAACAGGAAATAGTTACCAAGAAAAAGAAACAGTAACAAAAATATTGATACAAAAAATTTTAAGAACACATTCTAATAGCTTTTTTTCATCACCCACCAGCACTTAAAGTTCTCAGCTAAATTGCTTGCCGATATAAAAACCAGTTAATAACAAAACAACCAGTAGCAACAAACCTATTTTATTCTATTTCTTCCTTTTTTTAATTACAAAAATAAATATTTTACTTTTGTTGATATTACAAACTCATCAGGTCTAGGCAGGAGTGACAGATATTCTCTTCCAGACCTGACAGGTAGGGTCTCACATCAGGAATAAATAACAAAACCTTAATTTACAAGCTCAGTAATTCTGATTTGGAAGCTGGAAGGCAAACCCTCCTCTCCTCTGCAGCATTAACTGTGGCTGTTGCCTACCGAGTCCTCAGCCTGGGAGTCCTCCTCCTCCACTGCCAGCTCCTCCACCCAGTCGGAGTCCACCTCGATGGCCCGCTCCTCACCGTCCACAGACAGGTGGCTGGGGCCCTGCCCACTGCTCTGGCTCAGGGCGTTGGTGACATCGGCCAGGTAGGACACAATGTGGCACGTGCACTCCAGGATTGTCACATGCTGTGGAGCACAAGTGAAGGGAAATCAGAGGCAATACTCACATCCCAGAATAGCTGCCCCAGGGCAAGAAAGCAGAACCGTTTCCCTGGCCAAACTGCTTTAAAATCCCCACTATGAATCCAAAACAGGACTGCTGAGATCGTGCCTGGAATTTATTCCTGCAAGTGAAGCACCACTCACACAAGTCTTACCTTCCCTTGCATGACGTTGGCATTCATTTTTTCTACCACGTTCTTTTGAGACAGGTACTTCTTGCTGGAACACAAAACAGTGGGAATTTACTATTAAACTTACTTAAAGTTCATCTCATTCCACCCCCTGCCATGAGCAGGGACACCTTCCACTATCCCAGGCTACTCCAAGCCCTGTCCAACCTGGCCTTGGACCCCTTCAGGGACGAGGAGACCACAACCCCTCATTACAGCTCACAGCCTCTGGGAAGCACAAACTCAGTTTGCTTTAGATTAACAACAAAGAATGTAAAAATGTAGTGATTAAACCATCCAGAGTGGAAAAGAAAGAAAAAACATGGTCAGTTGGAACAGATGGACACAAATCAGCCTCTCTCAGACACTTTATATTCCAAACAACAATAGATTAAGAGAGAAGAGATTATCAGTAAATACAAATTTCTGTCCCCAAAATACCAAGAAAGAAATAAAAACCCCCACAAATGAAGAATCAGCAGTACAGAGTTCACTCTTACCATCTGCCCAGCCAATCCACGGCAGCACCATGAAGCTGGAGGTGTCCTGCACCTTGTCCTGCACTGGCCAAAGTTGCCATGACGACCATCAGTTCAGGAAAGCCCGTGCCATCCCCATTGGCCAACATCTCAGTTGCCATTGGTATCAGAGTACTGAGCAGAACAGTGCACACACCTTCTCCCACTTGGCTGAGCAAAAAGAAAAGAGTTTCAGAGGGTACAATAAAGAACCAGCAGCAACTCACACCTAATTTGCACATCTAGAGAACAAAAGCCTTGAAGAGCACACAAAAGACAGGACCAAGGCTGTGCTTTACCTGTTTTCCCTCACGATGTAAGTCGTCAGGAGCTGCAGCAGCTGCCTGTTCTCCTGCACCACGTCCAGCTGATCCGAGTCCTTGGGTGGGGACATGGTCATCCTGGTCAGCCAGGCCTGCAGCCGGACAGGCTCCACACAAGCCAGCTGAGCCAGGGAGCCACAGAGGCGCAGCAGGCTGGGATTGGGGCTCTTCTCAGCTGGGGGGGAAAGTTACTGTGAGTGGCAGATGCTACAGTGAACGTGCTGGAAAATGGCTTTCCTTGAAAGTGTGCAGCTGTGACCCCAGTCCCTCTCCCAGCTTTTCTTCCAAGAACCTTCCTATCTCAGACTAAAGAACTCCATGAAGTGCAAAAGGCAGGGCAGAGGAGATCCCAGCACTTACTCAGCTGGAAGAGTTTGGTGAAGAATTTCAGCACCCTGTTACAGAACTTGGCCGAGAGGTTCTCGTTGGCCGTCGCCATCATGATCTGCACCAGTTCTCCACTACACAGAGGGGAGAAATTACATCAGCTTTGTAGAACACAACTCATCCCCTTTTTCCACTGGCTTCACTTCCCTCTGCCCTCACGTTTCAGACTGGCAGTAGTCTGTGCTAATGTTGCTCAGCAGCCAAGCAACAGAAATTGCTTTCAGCCAAACAGCAAACCCAGCTTAAACTCAAACTCACAAATGGCTCCCCAGTAGTATTTCAGGGTTCTCCACGTACCGAGTCACAAAAGGGCCTGAACTGGTTTCCAAACCAAAACTCAACATTTTCTTGCCTATTTTTCTCTTCCATCACTGTGAGGACTCCCTGAATGTTTTATTTGGACAAAGATCCAGGTTCTCTCCCCCTCCAGAGTCTTTTCCCACTCTCCTGCACTGCCTGAAGGATATTCTGGTTTAAACAGTCCATATTTTCCTGCACAAGGCATTAACATCACCTTGGTGTTCACAGAGACAAGCTAACAGAAAAAGGATGAGAAATAAAGTTCTTGGGCTACAACTTCCACGGTCACTACACCTTTCTGAAAAGAATTCCTCCATGGCTTTTCTGGCCTGGCTGCTTTCCAGCTGTTTCTCCAGATGCTGCAAACATTCCTCCAAGATGGACTCATCCAGGCCACTGAGGATTAGAAGAGGAATATACAAGGATCAAATAAGAATATAAAACAGCAATTTCAACAATTACAACAATTCTGAAGGCCCTGAAGTGATCTATTTTGCTAATACAACACCCCAAACTTTCCACCAAATGAAAGCAGCTCTCCTTCCAAGAGACAGGAGAAAAACAACTGATGAACAATCACACATAAACACCAACAAATCCACCAAGTGTTCAGAAAAAAGGGACACACAATGCTCTAAGGCAAGTCACAGTTAGAAACCCAGAATAATCCAGACCTTTCAGACACCTCACACACAAATTCCTATAAAGAGCTGCTCTTTTTACACTTTAAGTCTCTTCAAGTGTTACTCCTCCCCATTCTTTCCTGCTCTCATCCCCACTCCACAACACACTGCAAGTAAAATCCAACCACATCAACACTCTCTAGCAGAGGGTCCTGTCCAGAGGGGATCAGTGTTTAAAAGATGCAACATCATGCTGCCTGAAGGTTTTATGGTTCAGATGGGTGGAAACATCTGTGCAGCAAATTCATTCCCTCTGCACACACAGTGAGGGTTGGGAAGCACAGATCTGAAAAGCACAGAAGCTGTGATAAAGCAGTATCCACCTGCTTCAGCCAGAGTTACAGGAAATGGTTCAAATCCACTCTGCCTGAATGGTAGTGCTGAAAACTCTGGTAATGTGAATAAAACATCTCATATTTTCCGTCTTCAAATACAGATACTTTCAACAGACAAAAATAACCTGATTTTTTCCCTTTCTGTTGTGCTACTCCAGAACCACCACTGCTGTAGCCAATCTCTGCACACAGCTTTGTTACCTGTTTGGATCAGAGTGATGGGCCAGTATGTTATAGCAGCCTGTGATCAACTTCTCATAAACACGTGCCAGGAATTCATCTGACTCTGCAGGGCCCAAGATCCTTTCCAGGGAGTTGCTGCTGATTTCTGCCACACTCTCTGTGCTGGTCTCCAGAAGGAGGGGCAGCAGGGAATGAATCACCTGGGGTGGGTTCAGATCATCCGACCAGCTTGAAAAGAAAAGGATACAAGTTAATTCTCTGCATGATGTATCCCAGAACATCCTCACTGGGAACCAGAAGTCACATAAGTGAGGCACAACTCTGGCTGGAAGTCAGTGATTAAACCCTTTTTAGAAAGGTGGGATAAATACCGGGGCCCAGCTATTTTCCCAATCAGAAAACAGTCCTCATTTGGAAAATCCTACATGTTACTTTTGCATATATAAAATTACAACATTTTACTAGACAGTCCCACATACTGTGACTTCTGGGCTTGTCTGCAGTGTCAACAACGATTTTTTTGGTTTCAGAGTATTTTAGACTAAGTCCCTGAAAAAAAAATTGCATTTCACTTTCCCTTACACTTTGAAAACATCACACAAGTGAATGATAACAAAACACAAATTAATCAGTTAGATCCATATTGCCTCAGTTTATACCCCAGTTTCTTCAAGTCTGTATTTGACAAAAAGAACTAAAGGTTTCTCTCAGGGAGCCTGACTTTCAGAGATATCACAGAAAGACACAGAGATTGTCTGTCAGTCATTTAGTATTTGGAACTGTGAACTGAAAGGTTTAGTTCTAAATCCAGGACCAGGTGAGTAAACATTGTAGTGGCACAGCCCGAAGAAGTCAGACATGGGGAACACTGACCAATCCAGTCAGCCATGCAAGTAACTCACAATGTAACTCACAATGTAACAATGTAACTCACAATGTAACTCACAATGTAACACACAATGTAACACACAAGGTAACTCACAATGTAACTCACAATGTAACTCACAATGTAATGTAACTCACAATGTAACACACAATGTAACACACAATGTAACTCACAATGTAACTCACAATGTAACACACAAGGTAACACACAATGTAACACACAATGTAACACACAATGTAACACACAAGGTAACTCACAATGTAACACAACCCCTGACTGAACAGGACCCAGTGCAGCCTGTAGTGCTGGTAGCACATAATGGAACACACAGAGTAACACAACCCCTGACTTACACGATGAGGTCCCCGGTGAGCCTGACCAGGGACAGCAGGGTGTGTTTGAGGGAGGCTGCCAGGGGCAGGCTCTGGCTGCAGAGGGTGCCCAGGTGGGCGGCCTGCACGGCACTGATGTAGCTCTCCGCCGGGATAGTGTCGTTGGCAAAGGCGTTGCGCTGGGGAGGGACACACACACATCAGAGCCATGGACTGGCACAGAATCACACACTGCCCCATTCCCAGCAATTCCCGCAGGTCTGGCCACACCAGGTCAGCCCCCGAGGCTGGACTCACCCACGAGCCAATGTTTGGGAACTCGTTGGTGTGGATGTTGTTCCAGGACTCACACAGAGTCTGCACAGCTGATGGCAAGTTCTGAACAAGGGTCGGACCTGCAGTTACACAAAATCATCAGGTACTGCATAAATTCACAGGTCCTGTTGAGATACAGAATGCTTCTACAGCACTTTTTAAACCAGATCATTATTTAAGACACAACTGTAGCTAAACTGAACTGTAATTCTGCTGTGGGCTAATTTCAATCTTTTCTACAGGTCAAAACTACCCCTAAGTTTGCAAGAGCTTCCCAGCTTCTTTCACTTTATTAAAACGACAGAAAACATGGCATAAATACTAATTCGCCCAAGCCTTCAACATATCAACATTTCATAGTTCCCCTTATTACTCCATGCCACCAGCTCCCATATGGTTATAAAAGCAGTTCACTAATCCAGAGAAGCCCACAAGACAATTATCCTTTCAAGGTTTGCCCAACTGTTTAAGTTTTTAGGATACTGAAAGGAAGAGGCTTCCCGGCAGGACAACTCACTCATCTGAACAGAGAGGTGGAGAACCCTTTGAAATTGAGTATTGGCAGTGTTGTAGAAAGATTCACCTACAGAGAGGAGGCAACCTGAAGCCCAGCCCTGGCCCTGACCCTCACCCAGAGTGTTGGACTTGCAGCGGCCGGACCCGATGGCCAGGACAGCGGCGTAGCCCCACAGCTTCTCCTCCGAGGGCTTGCTGTCCGCAGCACCCTCCTCCGAGAGGCTCCGCAGCAGGTAGGATCTGCAGCCAGGAGGGAAAGGATTTATTTCAGGAATCAGCTCTGCAGTTCAGAACTGAGTGTGTCAATTCAGTGACAGATAAAACACAAACTTCTGAAGTTCTACCCCACACTTCATCTTACACCACTGAAGGAGTTCTGGGCTTTTATCCCCTCTAAGCTACTTACCAGGAGAAGTGCCCAAAAAGAAAAAGCTGATTTACTTTTGCTTTCTTCTACACAGGTTCTAACAAGAGTTTTGAAGAATTCAGACTTTTAATGTAAAAATTAATTCCCCTCTCTTTCTTGATGGTCTGACAGCCTCAGTAGTATCCCAGAGAAATAACCTTAAGCAGCACTATCCTAGAGAGTGGTTTTATCTTTGGAGGAAAAGCTGGCTTTGCAAACTTGCAAGGAAGCCTTGGAAGAACAGACAAGGAGGCTACTCAGAAATAACTTCCCATGCATGGCTTGAGAAGCTACTTATTCTTCTTTTAAAACAACGGACCCTCTAGAGCACGTGAAGTAATTATTCTGGACTATAAAACCCCCAGGCACCTCCAAGAAAACAACACACAAAATGCAGAGAAAGCCCAAAGCACAGCAGGAAATTGTATTTTCCTGTTGGAGATCCCAAGGACTGTACCTGGTAAACGTAGCATAAGTGTCAATGAGCTGCAGCGTAGCAGGAAGGAGGTTCTTGGTTATCTCTGAGGATTTGTGGGGATCAGTTTCTGCAGCTAACTTGGAAAAGTGCTCATCCAGAGAAACCTGAATCTTGGAGATTGCAGCATCAAGGGTGTAAATGGATTGTAAACTGGGAACTTCGTGCAGCTGGAGAATGGTTGTGCAATCGACAGCACAGAAAGAAGATATCTGAAAATACGAAGGGATGGAACAGTAAGTGCAAATCACTCCAACATAAGTAGAGGTTCCATGTGTTCAGGTGCATTCCCACCACTTTACCTGTCGAGCAAAGTATTCCTCTGCTATTTCCACATCATACTTCACTGAGATGCACTTGCTGGAGGTCAGTTCAATGAGAGGAGCAGCATGTTCAGCCTTCATGCCCTGCTTGATAAGGTGATCCTACAAATGCCAAAACCCAGACCCGTCAAACTTGAACAGTGCTCTGTAATTAACTACTTTAGAAAACAAAGGCACAAGTTCCCAGAGAACAAACCCCACGTGCAGTCAGCATGGAAGAGACTGACCCTCTCACTGTCACCATCTCCAAACACCCCGTGGAGATGAGGCTGTACCTTGATCCACACCACATAGGACGGGATCTGCAGGCGGGAGGACCAGCGCAGGGTGTGCAGGAGGTCACAGTCACTCATCTCAGGGGTGTTCATGGCCAAATGGTGCATGTAGCTTTTGGAGGGAGGCAAAATCCCCAGTATCCGCCACAGGATCAGGAAGTAGTACTGAAGGGCACAGGCTTCCTAAACAGAGGAACAGTTGGAAAAATAAGTACAAAAAGATTGCAGTTTCCATCATTACAGCTACTGAAACATCTCCTCAGGGACTCCACACTCCTGTAGATGTGCAAAATCAGATGAACACATTCTGGACTGAGTTTCTGTCATATTAAACTACAAAACCTGCAACAGAGGAGTGAGAAAAGAGAAAGGAAAAATTACCCAATTTTCTCCTGCTTAATAATATTCTAGCCACACTTCATGGAATTACTATGGACTTACAGCAAGTCTAAAACATATTATGAATTAAAAACTCAAGAGATGTGCAGCCACCACAAACACTACAATCAGTTACAGGATTTTTAAGTTCCTTGTTACTCCAACCACAGTTCAAACCAATTTGTTTAAATACTTAGCTTGAAATTAGTAAGTTTGAAAACTTGCTATTTCTTAACACAAGCAGCAAGACAGTCTTACCAATGCAGTGACATTTTTGTTCTCCCTCCTCCTGAGTGTATCAAACTGGGACCCAGCAGCAAGTAAGGACGTGAGGGCTGCGTAAAGCTCATCGTACTTCGTAGCCCTGGAGAAAAGGACCTCACAAACCTGCAGGAGATGACAATCAGGACCCTTGCTTTGCAAAGACAAGTTCTTACTCTTTAAGCATTCAGAATACCCACAGCTCAAAACTATGCAAAATAAAACTTCAGAAGCGAGTTCTGTTGGGTCTGAGGACCAACAGACTGGTGATAAGGAGCAGGCAGAAGAGCAAGCTCATAACCCCGATGGCAATAAATTTAGTGAGGAAACAAAATCCATGAAGAACATGGAGCAAAGTGATGAGAAAACAACTCTAATTCCACTTGTCTGTCTCAGGTGTTACAACAGCACCAAAGAGCAACTGTTGACAGGGCAGCGCTCTCTCTCTGCCTTGGATCCCAAGCATTCCTACAAGCAGTACAAGAGAACTTCACAGACTTTGCACACTGACTTCTCTGAAATCCAACTAGGGATAAAAAGGAATCCCATATTATCTTATTCTGACACTCTTCCCCACTTCATGAAACATTTCTGGTCTCTCTGTTTAATCAGGTCTTTCCTTCTTGTCTCTTTTCCCTGGCACTTGGAAAGCCCCAGGGCCTTGTGCAGCCCTCCAGAAAGCTCTCTGAACAGCAGTGCCATACCGTGCTATCCAGACGGTTCAGATCATCTTCAGAAGCTTCCAGAGACAGGATGCAGTAGAACCTGGGCTGTGGAACTGAGTCTGGAATGTGAGAACAAAAAGTTCCCTTCAAAGTGACAGTTTAATTAGGCCATGTTATGTTACATTCTCTCCTCCATCCCCACAACCTTCCACAGGTTAAGGCCACTACCAGATTCCAAGCCAACTCCATGACACATTACAGGTGCTCTAACCTGTGGTATATGCAGCCAAAGTTTTCCTACTCCTACAGTCCTGGCAAAATAAACACATACTTATTTTTAATTACTTGTAGCATACTCCTAGATGAAAACAATTTTGTTTATTAAAAGATTTCTTGCATTATTAAATGTATTTTTATCTGTTGTAACTACACCTTAAAAGCAGGAAAAGCTGCCCAGACCAGGGCACAGGAAGGGCTCTCCTTTATTTGTAAAAGCAATTTTTTGAATAAAAAATTCCTTACGTTTTCATTCTTACCTGATGAACAGTGTTTGGTCCAGTTTTCTTCCACTTCTTTAAAGCCATGATAAAGTGGGACAGATGTTCGTCTGCTGCTGTCCTGGGATCCACTCACCCAGCCAATGGGTGGAGTCAGCAAATTATATTGTACCTAAATTAAAAAAAACAAAAACCCATCCATGGCACCCTCGTCACTGAGGGGTAGGGGGAAAAATACCACCCCCACGGAGAAAGAAACACAAAATAGAAACAATCCTGTTCAAAACACAAGACTCCACACTTCCGAGGGAAGCCCTGGACCCTCTCTGAAGGTTTTTATTCCTGAGTGAGCAGTTTAAATCAATGGCCAAGCTTCCCACAACTAGAAAAGCCAGGCACAAAACACCATCTCATCCCATTAATGAGATCAGTGCCAAAAACCTCCACAGTGAAATGCTAGAGCAAGGAAGTGGTACAAAGGTATTTGTGAAATGATGCCTAATACCCAAATACTCAAGATTTTAAAGATACAGCAGGACAGTCATCCTGTCCTTACCAGGATTTGTCAGGACACCAGTTAGACCAGGAATTTACACTCCAACTGAACCTGCTTGCTAGGAACCAGCCACAATAGTTAACCACTCCTTGTAACTCCAAAAGCTGGTAACAACATCAACACGGGTCATGGACAGAACACACAGAATGATTCCCTGTTACAGATTTCTGCTGGGTGACCAATTCAATATCCAGATGTCAAAATCTTACCTGTTCAAACAGGTACACGGGAGCCTTGGAATACTGGTGGAGCAGGTAGTCAAACACCAAGAGCAGCCGTGCCACAATAAGAGGCACAGAACACTGCTGGGTCTCCATGTTTGCTGTCAGTTCCACAATTGTCTGGATACAGAGCATCATGATGGATCTGCGGCCTCTCTCAGAGAAATTGTGGAAAATAAGCAGCAGCAGCTGGAGATGTTCCACATTCAGATCTTCTGTGTCACTGGGAAGGGTTCCCTGCAAGGCATTTTGCTTCAGGGTGCCCACAAATCTGGCAGCAGGAAAGGAAGTTTGTAAAGTTTAGTTTCCCTCTTGCTTAGATCCCTCTTTAAAATCTCTTTAACTATAGGATTATTATATTTTTATGTTTATTGTTCTAATACTGGTCATGTCACAAATTGTTCACTACATTATGTATTGGAATGAGACTACCTGAGTAGCAAAACTGACAGAAATATATTTAGTGGAAAATATATTTAGTGAAAAATAGGAATCATTCAAACAGAGAGATTCAAACCTGTTCTGTGGGAAAGGCGGTTCACTAGAGCTTTAAAGCAGCTAAGTCCCATCACAGACTTTCACAGCCAGGTAGCGGCAGAGAGGAACAATCTCAGCACCATCCTAACAGAATCTACCAGAAACCTGCAGAAATTTCCTTCCTTTTTTCAAGCCAGCACTGCTGTAATTCAGCCTCCTCCCACATAACTCCTGATTGTAGCTCTCATTTCCTATGTTCTGGGTGAAGGATTCCACAAGAAGACAGACACTCTGCTCCTCCCAGCACCACATGGACCAGAGAAGTCACACACTTGGAACACTGGGCCCACAGAATTTTCACTTGGTAGGAAATGAGAGAGGAAAGAGATGACTGATTTTCAGCTTAATATAAAATGATCTCACCTTTCCCAGACTTTAAGGCATTCTGGAACATCAGGATCTCCCTGGGCAGTGGCTTTATGCTGCCAAATCAGGAGAAGTCGAGAGAGCACCGACAAACTTTGAGGGTGGATGTAGAGAGGCCATGGACCTTCAGAAAAAGGAGCAACTCCCAGCTGCTGAAGAAGTGTGTTCTGGAACAAAACAGGGGCTTGTTGGAAAGAGGCAAGTCCTGTCTGACACTTCGATTAATTAAAAGTATGATCTGAGCATACAGATGACAATAAAGATTAGGGCTCTCAGCTTTTAAGGGCTCACACAGCAATGCCTCTCCTATCAAATATGTTGGGGCTACTGAGGGACTTTTAATGCTGTCACTTTGTCACCTAAAACACAACAAAGTCTCGACACCAATGCAGAAAAAATGGCATTAATGAGCTCTTCTCATTTACTGCAAAATCACAGCACGAAAGATTATGCCACTAGGTTCAGTACCTATGAATTTGGAAGAAGAGCCCTTTGACTGATCACAGTAATACTTGTTTCTTTTCAAAAATAGCAAGAAGGCAGATTACTGAGAAGCCCAACTGCTTTTAAAAATTAACAAACTGCAGAGCATTTTAAATACAGTAGAAAACAGTCAACAAAGTAAAGGGATTGACTTCAGTGATGGGTGAAGCAGGTTTTTAACCTCTACTGACAGGGTTAAGTCAGGTCAGCCCATGACCCAGCAAAGAAACCTAGAGGCTACAAAGTTAGTACATGAAAGCAAAAGGATTAATTTGATTTTCTCATGAGAGAATTCCAAGGCCTTTTGGCATCAGTCCTGACAGCAAAGCAAATCTCCAGGAATGTCTCTTGATAAGCTCATGGATAGAGGCAACTCTCCAAGACAAGATACACAAACTCATTTCCTTCTCAGCTTTCATCACCTTCAAAGTTCAGTGGATCAGTTTGAACTCTAGATGCTAAGTTTGCACTGTGCAGGATGTTTTGCACTGGATGACTGCAAAGGTCATTCAAATAATTGGATTCAAAATATTCCAACCTCTGTTTGCAGAAGAATATAGTCAGGGCCACACTACTCTCAGTGTGGAGAACCCATGTAGAGACATTAACAGACACCAGCACTACTTCATTTTATTTATACATTCAATCCCAGTTTACCTGCAGAGCAGGGGACTGAAGATCTGAGGTCACTAAGGAATGGTTGAAGTGATAGAGAGCAGCAGCAAACTCCTCATCTGATGTGCCTGTAAGACAGGGATTGAGAGCCACTTACTACTTTTGCTCTCCTATACTGAAAATTTTGACACGAGACTAAGAAAAGAGACACCTCTGAGCTGTACAGCTCTGCCAGAGAAGTTGTGCTCACTCACCCTTCAGGCCATCCTTGTCCACCTCCTTGATGATGCTTGCCAGTGTGGCCATGTGCTGCTCCGACAGGGACACGCTCAGGTAGTTGCGGATGAAGTTATTCCTGGAGTTCAGCATAGAAGAAGTGATAAAGTTCAAAATGTTTGAAGCTAGGCTCAAAAACTGAAAAGGAAAGAGAAACACACTATAGAACCAACATAAGCAGAGGGACAACATTAAACAAAAACTAAACCATCAGCAAAATATATCAAGTTCATTAATTACCCCCCTGGCAGTGGAGGAAAGGTGCACTCATGGCAATCCAGCTCCCTGCACTGTGGTCTGGGCCAGGACTGATTCCAGAACTCTCTGAGAAGGTTGGAGGCCTCCAACTTCTCCACTGCAGTATTTATTTTAGTCTTTACCCAAGGGAGTAGGAGCTAAAAGCATTCTATCAGCAAGTCACTTCACTTACAGTTCTGCCCCCATTTTCCCTCTCCCTCTGTAACCCAAATAAACACTATCCCCAGCCTCTGCTTCTCTGCAACAACAAATCCCATGACATTCCACCTGACAGGAGCATAGAGAAAACCTTCTCCAAAGCCAGGACACTCCCTGACTCTCCATCAGCAGAGCACTTGAAATACCTCCATTTCCCATGCTGGCTGCCAGCACAGCCCCTCCCTGACAGGAGAACGATGCCCCAGCCCAGCCGTAACCCCCTGAGCCCCAGCCCAGGCCCGCTCCGGCCGTACCAGCTCGGGGTCCTTGCGGCTGGCCAGGATGTTCCCGTTCTCCCCAGCACTCTGCTTGTTGGGGCTCTTCACCCTGGGCGAGCTCTCCAGAGGAGGGGGTGGAGGGGGGGGTGGGGGGGCCACCTTCTCTTTGCTTGGAGAGATTGTCTCTTCAAACCACTGCCCAAGGATTGGTTCACTGTCGTCATCTACCACACAGGGCAGGGAAAACAAAACCATACTATTATAAGCAAATACCTTATAAAACCACCCAGCCTGCAAAAGGCCTAAAATAGAATTTCAGGGAGCAGAGTTAAGGTGTCTATCTTCATTTCTTCTTTCCAAATCACAAGGCAAAGGCCTTTTACAGAGGTTCAGCAGGAATTTACACAAAGAAATTATGCCTCCTGTTAAGCAAATACTGCCAAATCCCAGCCACTCAGGCTTCAGTCTACACAAGTAGTGCAGTCAGCACTACTTCTGCCACACAGACCTTACAAACTGTTCCGTATTTTCAGTGTTGCACGGCATTCCAGACTGGGAAGGCAACAGCCCAGTAAGCCAGATTTCCACTAAATGTGAAAAGCAGTGTAAAACCTTGACTTGCTGCAAACTCCATTACCTTGGCTGCTGTCCTCCTCAGTGCTGCTGAAATCATCCTCGTAGTAAGTGTTGGAGTCGGTGGAGGCACTGGCGTCGCTGCTCATGGAGCCCTTCCTCTGGCGCTGCAGGACACAGGCCTAAAGAACAGCAGAACAAGGAAAGCTTTAGGATTATGAAAGAGAATAACTTGAAAACAGGAGTAACTTCCTCATGCCTTTTAATTTTCTTCTAGCAAATTTGTCTCAACTAAGTGACATTTGAAATACAGTTCTAATATGAAAGCATCTGTTATCGATGTAGCCTTTTCATCTTCCCCCTAAAATCACAAATACCACTGAACTTACAAAAAAAGTTAATTTTCATTAGCACAAGTTGGTCAAATTTACAGCTCTGAGAAGAGGAAAGAGAGAGAACCCGGCTGACAACCTCTGAAAGAAGAATTCGACATTCTCGGCACAGCCCCAGTTTGTAAAGTGATGACAATTTGGAGCAGCTCAGCTCCAGAAGTTCTCTAGCTGTATTCCAGTTCTTACCTTTCTGTAGGAAGTAGAGAGCAAAGTCAGCAGCAAGTTAGTGAGTGGCACAGAATCTATGAGCCTCTGAATCCTCTGGATGGATGTGCTTTGAGCCATGATATCCAGCACTGCCGGCGGGCCGTCACTCTCCCAGCCCTGGGGAATTTCAAATTGAATTGGAAAAAACAGAATTGATATGAGAATTTAAAGTGTGTTTCAGTGAAGAAGGCAGAATGTTTCATGAGAATGTCCATGCTGCCTGCATACCTTGTGCAATGCCTCCACTTGCAGATCTTGGAAAAGTGATGACAGCAATTTGATGGCATGATTTGCCAGTACCACTGACAGCACACCAAACCCTTGATGCCTACAGAAATATAAAGGACAGAATATGATTTCAGGGGAAAATAATAATAAAATATATAAATATATATATGATTGACTGAAGTGACTGCTTTCAAAACTGAAGATGACAACTTCTCTTTTTTCCAAGACTCAAGACTTGAATTGCAAATGGAGATAAAATTTCAAGAGACCAACAAGACTCCACAGCAGTTGCTTGCTGGGCATGGTTAGATCCATGGACAATGATTCCTGCAATGGGGTGTTACATACCCTTTCCCAGGTCCCAGTTTGGGAGACCCAACACCCTCCTTAGTGCGAGCAATGATATCTCTGACGCGAAGAGCTGCCAAGGGATCCTTCTCCTTCCCCTTATCAGCCAAGGCCGTGGGGCTGAGGTTCAAGATGAGGAAGAGGCTGTTCAGCAAACACCAAGCCCCGAGCAGCTGGAAGTTCTGATAATGCTATCACGACAAAAGTCAAGGGGAAGGGGGAGAAAAAAGCACAAAAAAGACAAAACACCATCAATTCAAATGCCAAAACACACAGCACAAAAACAGTGAAAAAGCTTCCTGAGATGGAAATCTTACCTCACCCCCTGCACGGCGTGAATTGCTGATGGCTTGTCCAATCATTTCATAGATTTCAAGCTGCAAATAAAGCCAAAACCATGGTAAGGCACCCCACCAGACAATAATAAAAATAAAAACTCCAAATGCAACTGTATTTTACCCTCTACAATCAGCCACACCTTTAACTCCTTCATCAGCAAGGCTAATGCCACAAAATCATAGATATGTACTGCAATGCAAATAAATACGAATTGTGCGCACTTTGCCTGCTGAGAAGGAAAACAAGAAACTCTCTCTCATTCACTTACACATTTCTGTACAATAGTAGCAGCATCGTTTTCATAATCTTCTTCTTTGGAGCTTGTCGACCCGGTTCGTACCTGTTGGGTGCTGCCCACGTGCAGGATGGCCATGCAGGTGGCCACGCTCACACCTCAGGGAAAACAAGTGGAGGGGACATTCTTAGGAAGAGCCAATCTTGGACAAAACATTCGTATTTAGCACATTAAGACAAGTGGTATCAAATGTGTCCATAAACTTGATGGGGCAGGGAATGCGCAATATTACAGCAGAGAGATTAAAAAATATTTAGTACCCTCAAAAGAGCGAAGTTTTGTCCTACAGAAACACAAGGGAACAGTCAAAGGACATAGTGTTTCACTATGTAATTAAATACAATTTTTAAGACAATCTTCATATTCAAGTGTCACATCTCCTTAAAGTCTCTCCCATACCAAATAAACAGGATTTTGGTGTGCTTAAACCACTCCTGGGAAACAAGGTTGATTTGGGTCTATAACCAATTAAGCTGCAGCCTAAAGTAAAAATATATTACGCTCTGAACATAAAAAGAAAGAGCAGAAATTACAGGTTGTTAAGAAGATGTTGAGTCACTCAGTCTTTTTCTTAGATACTGACAGGAACAGTGGCAGAATGTATCAGTAACAACTTTAATATTAACCCAATCACCACACTGTGCTGCAGAGCTTAAAATTCATGAGAAAGGTTATTTGTGGGTTGAGCCTCAAACGTGAAGGTACCAAAGCTGAGCAAAAGCTCCAAGAAACTACTGGAGGTCCACTCACCTGCATAGAGACAGCTGAGAGCAAGAACAGTCACGTCCTGGAGACGTGTGGGCGTCAGGGGCTCCAGCACAGGCAGAGACAGCGTATCCAGAGCCATGGTCACGTCGATCACCAGCGAGTGGAACCTGCGGGCAGGACACACGTCAGAGAGCGCTGCCCTGCCAGCACACCCAGCTCCTCCCAGGAGATGCCCCCGGCTGTCCCAGGCAGAGGCTGGCACTGACCCGTTGCGCACAGCCGTGGCATCGGCCACCGTGGCCGGCATGATGAAGAAGGAGTTGGCGGACACGGCGTCCTGGAAGCGGTTGATGTAGCGCAGGAAGTACGGCAGGTTCAGGCAAACGCGCAGCAGCTTTTCCGAGCCACCTGCCAAAAACAGGAGCAGTGTTGTTTTACTGCTTCCCATCTAACAGTCCTCAATAATTGACTTAATTACTCTTGGTGGTGAGAAAATGTCACCAGAGATGAGGCAATAGGATAAAGACAGGGTTACAGCACATGAACCAGCTGGTGAAGTTTCCAGCCCACACTTGTAACGGGTGTCACAAAGCTCTGTGTCCCTGTTCCGTGCCACGGCACCTCTAATTCATTTGACTTGATGATCCTAAAGGTCTTTTCT
The DNA here is from genome assembly GCA_013400975.1 of Atrichornis clamosus. NCBI lineage: Eukaryota > Metazoa > Chordata > Aves > Passeriformes > Menuridae > Atrichornis > Atrichornis clamosus. The sequence continues at coordinate 82,183 of WBMZ01002297.1, forward strand.
GATCTTATCTATCTTGTCATCCTAATCCACACCTGCTCAATAATCCATCCCAGAAGCTATTTTACACTGTCCACCTCATTTACCCCTCAAAACACAAACACACTGAGCTCGTCTCTGCAATGAAAACTCAATTCCAGCCACAACTTCCTCGGCAAGCACCAGGCAATCCAGTGAACCCTTTGGGTCAGAGAGTTTCTTCCCACTCAGAGCAGTGAGATGTAACACCGGAGAGAGACTTTTTTAGCACTTTTTTGACCCTGAAGCTTAGAAAGCTGATTCTCACCAAGTTCTTGCAGACTGGCCACATTCTGAGCGATGAATATGCTCTTGGTCTTTGTTGCAGAGGTTTGATCTGTGGCAGCTTGATCCTCACTCTCTCCTTCCACCTAAAGTAAGCACATAATAAATATATTACACAGGCACTAAAAAGACACAGTATTTCTGTTAGTTTCTACTTGGAAGCAAGGTGTATCAGCAGCACATGGTGTATCAAAACAGCCATGGATGCCACTGAACCTTGCCTTCCATGAGGAAACACATCCGGTACCAATACAACACAAACAGGATTTTGCTGTTTGCCATTTACCACATGCAAGCAGGAATTAAACACTTAGGAAAAGTTACCTTTACAGTTGTATTAGAAAGTACCACTTACAGCCCTCTGCCCTTCCCTGCACTGGGTTATTAATATTGACATTCAGACTATTTCTATTTTAGAGGTTTTTTTACCTGTGTCTCTGTCGTGATTGATGGTGACGACGAGACTCTGGGGTTGAAAACTGATGTCAACTGGTTGAGGAAGTTCATCTGCACTTCCTTCTGTCTCAGCTCTGGGCTCACTGGGGAGGCAAGTTCCTTCTGGTCCTCAACTGCAGGAAAACAACAATCCCCCATTTCAGACAGCAAACCCCAGGATTTTCTGTGCCTAACTCCAGTGCTGCAGTGAAACACACAGAGATGAAGCCCCCTCCCTACCATCAGAGAGGGTTTTGACAGTCTGAGGCAGCTTGGCTGATTTCATCATCGCTGTGAAGGTGATAATTTCCGTCCGGTCCAGGCGGCTGCAGCCCGTGCACAGCCCCTTGATCAGCAGAATGAGGTGTTTCTACAAAAAGATATCGAGTACAATCAAAACTCTCTTGATTCCAATTACTCCTCCATATCATTTACTCTAAGCAACTTCAGCTGGCAAGACCACTGCAACAGCTCTAATCCACTCTGATCTCTCCCCGAGGATCGTGATAAGTTCCTGACTGCAGGTAATCCAGGTCACTAACACTGGCCCTGCTTCTTATGGAAAACACCTGGAGAAGCTCTCTGTGCTAAGACACACTACATTATGGGAACACTTCTCACAAGCTTCCCTCTTTCAAAGAGATTTAAGCTTTCCTGGAAGACTGAAATACAAGCAGACAAGAAACCATCTTTAAAAACTCAACAAATAGCTTTGATCCAGGTTGTTACACAAAACAAAACCAGAATGTAGGAAACTGGAACATAATTAGCCACAGCTTCAGGTCACCTTTATTTCAGGTTGTAAGCAAGTTTTGATTCTGATTAAAGAATGCAGAGGGAAGATTCAGCAGGAATGCGTCTCTACCAAAGTGAACACCTTAAATATTTTAAGAGCTTCATTAATTTTGCTTTATGCATTCAACATTAGAGCACATATTTCAACATTAGAGCCCAAAGCCCATTTTCACACCCAGGCTGGCCCATGAGGTCCAAATCTGTGCTCACCTGTGAAACAGCACATGCTTCGTCTGGGTTCTCAAGTCGCAGCAGGGAAAACTCAATCAGGACTTTACAAGCAGCTGCCACTGACTGCAACTGGTTTCTTGGTACTGAAAAAAGCAGATCCTTGTACTCAGAATAAGTTTTAAAATAGTTCAGTGTAATAAGATCACAATGCTGTCCATAAAGCAGGATGCTGTGCAGCGTGGGTACATAATCTATCCTGCCTAACACATAGATGAAATATAGATTCAGTCTCATTACAATGCAACCCAAGAAATGTCAGTAAATGAGGATAATGCCTTCTGCCAGACAGGGGAATTCAGACAGATAAAACAGTTTCCCCAGCAACATTATTTAATGCTGACAGAAGTACTGAAAAACATGAAACAAGTTCACAAAGCCCATTTTTTGGTTGAAATTGCTAAATTGTCAGCCAAAATAACAGAATGTATTTGGAGTCACAATGTTTTGATCGTTAACTCCAACATAGTAACATAACTACAGAATCCCAGAATGGTTTGGGTTGGAAAGACCTTAAAGCTCATCCAGTCTCATCTCCTGCCATGGCCAGGAACACCTTCCACAATCCCAGGTTGCTCAGAACTCCATCCAACCTAGCCTTGGACATTTCCAGGGATGGCAGTGTACTAACTGCTGAACGATAATCTAAAAATCTTGAAAACTGATTTAAGCACTTCAATTGACCAAAAATTAAATCAGGCCAATAAATAAGCAACCGAAAAGGCAACACTGTTCAGTAGTTGGTGGCCACATACTCCGTCAACAAGCCTCCCCTTCCATCAGAGTTGACATTTTGTGGTACAAAAGTCAGCAAAGCTGGCCCTAAAGCCTGATTCAGCAAGAGGACAAAAGAGAAATACAAAAATGACCACAATTCTGATTTACTTTTACTATATTCCAGTCAAAACACAAGAGCAAGAGAAGCAAAGGACAGGGAACACTTACTTAGACCACACACAGTAGTGATGTAATGTGTGGAAAGTGCAACGAAGGAGGAGTAAAAAGGCTCATACTGTTTGTCGTGGTGCAGGATTTCAGATTCACTGCAATGGAGAAGGGGAGATGTCAGCTGCATCCAGCATAACAGCAGCACTACCCAACACCCCAATATATCCAGCGACAAGATCAACGGCTCTGGGAACACATCCCTCGTGTCCTCTGGACTGAGTCCTCCAGCAGTAGCCAGACCATGGCACCAGCACCACTATCCACATACGAAATTGAAGGAAATAATTCCAGTATTGCAAATGCTTCTCCTCTACAGCAGGTCAGGCTCTTTACCAACCGCACTCCCAGCCAGCGGCTCATTAACCTTTAAGTTATTCTAAACTCAGCTGCCCAGAGTGTTTGGACTGTGTGTTCTGCTAACGCTGGCAGGATTTGCCAGGCCTGGAGCACTGGCATTCCCTATTTGTCACAGCATGGAGGCAACTGGAGTTTGTGCAGTTCTGCAGATCAGAAGGATCGAAGCAGGCAATTGCATAATTCCAGCAGACACACGACGCAGCATCTGCGACCACCTGGGAAGGGAAGGATTTTGGCAGGTAAGGCAAAGTCTCTGATGCTTCTCAGAGACTCACTGGCCACAGAGATCAGTGCTTTATAACAGAGATGACACCTTAAAGGTGTCGCACCACATCCCACCTGCATAGAAACAGAAAACACAACCTGCTCTGCCTCCACACCTAGTTCTGCCCCTCATGTTTCCTGTGAAAACACGAAGAGATGTGGATATCTGCCTATTAAATTACCAATTTACTTGCTTTCACATTTCCATTCAGTGACGTGAATGAGCAAGTTGGAAGAACAGATTATTCGACTCAGCTTCACTTTGCCTCTCCAAACCCAGCCACCCTTCTCCACCTTTGTGACAGAGGTAATTCCTGGAGGGCAGGTGGGGAGCAGAGGGCAGCAGCCCATGGCACAGCCTGTACCCAGCTTCAACCACTATTTCACCATTCCCTGCTGACCTGAACAAAACCCAGTTTATGCCCAGTTACCTTCCCTTTTTCCACCCTAAGCCATCATTTCCAGTTGTAATGGGAAATGCAGCTGAAACAGAAAGAACTCTGGAATAGAATAACTTATCCAGAAAAGCAAACAGAAAGAAATACTCATAAGCTTTGTAGATCTGAGATTTTATTTAATCTGCCTAAAAAGCTGAAATACAAAAGCAGCTGTGATGAAGAGAGAGGCTTTACTGGAAGATGCTCAGCAGCGTCTCATGACCAAGTTCCAACACTTCAGGCCTCTCCTCACCCTCTCCTGCTCTGGTGGGTAGCGAGGCCAGAGACTGAACATGCAAAACAGTCTGTGCTCTCTCCTATTCAGACACTAATTTGGCTCACCTACCTCTCAGGCCCAACTCCAAACCGGCAGCAGATATATGTAAGTATTGTTAAAAGAACAAGTTAGAACAATTTGGGAATAATCGAGTATAGGAGAGGCTGGCAGCTCCTAAACTACTGCACAGGTCAAGGTGTGCAACTCACAGTGCCCACAGGGTATAAGAACACAGAGGTGCAGAATCATCCAGCATGAGACAGGGAATGTCACCTGCATTGGACAATGAGAAGTTTGAGTTTTACTAAAACACGTTGTGGCCATGATAATGCAAAGTGGAAGGCAGCTGTCAAGTAATCACCAACCCTGGCAAATAAGCATAAATAGAAGATAACAGCTCAATCTGTGACGTGCCAGAATGTTATTTTGAGTATACAGTGAGATTTAATAACGACTTTCAGCCTCTATTGTGGTTTACTGCTGAGCAGGGTTTTACTTCCCAGGGAAGCTCATTACTCAGGCAGAGGGAGAAGCCACCATGCCACTACCAACATTAACCAGCACCAAATCCCACCTCCTGTCTCAGCTCTGCGCCCAAATCCTGAACAGCCCCAAAACAGCTCCTTTCCTTAAGGCAGCAGGCACAAAGCAGCCTCCTCCTTGGGAAGGCAGCACACCAGGTGCAGGAGTTCCCCCCAAAAATTAGCCTGGAGTGACTGTCACAGATTCCATGTTCCTCTCCTGCTGCACCTTTCCAAGTCAGCATTTCCACTGCTTATGTCAAATAAGAGATTAATTTCTACCAATTCTTTAAGATACCTGTTAGCAGAGGAATACCAGTAACATGATTAAATTTAAACTTATAAATGAAATACAAGAGTTGTTAAAAAAGGAGTTTATTGATTTATTTTGAAAAGAATAACACTGGTGATTTCACACGGCACATAGTTTATTTAAGGGGAAATCCAGGCACTTTGTGGTTGGCTGACACCAACAAGAGTTTAACAACCACCTCCTAAAAATAACTTGAAGAGATAAAAGATTTTCTGTGAGAAATCTAAAGATAGATTCTTGTTCAGCATAGAAAAGCACAGCTCCAGACATGAACAAGTTGTATTTATTCCTTTGTGATTTGGCACATTATACCAAGGCACGAAATAAAAAGTACCACCCTGCAAGAGCACAAATCCTGCTGGACTATCAGACACACAACTCCAACCTCAGGCAGTGCTGCTTAAAGGCAACAAACTGCTCTCTCAAATGGAAAACAGAGCCATGCCCTCTAAAGGAGGAAACAGCCCTCTGCCAGAACTCAAGTGGAACCACTCAAGTGTCTCTGAGATATTTTGATGAAACACTCCACTAGTGAACTTTAGGCACAGGGACAGCAGAGCTCCTCGGGTAAAAGTGACACTGAAATGGTCCCTAAACTAAAGACTGGCCAAAGAACGGCGCAAACCTACCAATACTGAGTGTGCAGCTTCTGGGGGAGCAACTGCTCTGTGTATACAAGCACAGAACTTTTTGAATTGAACTCTTTGAATCTGAAGCATCCACCACACACTCAGCCATTCTGTACCATGCAAAACACCACAAGACTTTATTTTATCATCTTCCTCAGTGCAGCGTTTACTTTATGTTTCCTAACAACTTACTGTGGCCAGGGTTGTATCTGTAACTGAGCATGATGTTGTGGCATTCATATCTCGTGTTTTAGATCATAACACAAACTGTAAGTTGAATTAAATAGCTGCAGTGGGTACTCTTATGCTCTGAGTCCAACCTGTGTGGTTAAGACAAGGCAGACCTGATTTGGTTCTGCTTTATTTCTACTTAAAATAGGAGAAATACTGCAGCGGCGGAGACTTAGAGGGAAGTCAGTGCCAAGCCCTGGTCCCCTCCAAGGCCGGTGAGACAACACTTCCCACGGCCCAGCCGGACAAACTGTGACACGCCTAGACAAAAGCAAAACCACAAGAACAGTCCCGAAGCCTCTCGGCGGGCGCCTGTCCGAGGTGCTGCGGCCGGGCGAGCACCCTCAGCCCGTTATGGGGCCCGAGGGCACCTCTGAGAGCTCCGGCCCCGGGACAGCGGGAGGAGCCGGGGACGGGCTCGGGGCTTTGCCCGGGCAACCGCAGCCCCGCCGCTTGCCCTGCCGGGCACCGGGTACCGGGCACCGAGCCGGGCACCTCACACCGAGCCGGGACCCGCTTCAGCCGCCCCCAGCCGCTCCCGCAGCGACACCCCTAGCGCTCCCCCGAGCGAGCGACGCTGAGGGGCGGCAGTACCCGCCCGCGCTCCCTCACCTCTCGATGACCGAGGCGAGCAGCTGCGGCAGCTCCTTCATGTCGAAGGCCGAGTAAGACGCGGAGAGTAGCGGCCGCACGGCCACGTCCCAGCCGGGCCCGGCCGCGGCCCCCGCGCCACCCGCCGCCATGTTGGCCTGCGCTGGGCCGAGGGCCGCGGCGCTCACAGCGCCCCCTGCCGGCGGGGCGGCGACCGCGCAACGTCGCGCCGCCCCATTGGCCCGCGGCGCGGGCGCGTGCGCAATGCGTGAGTCAGCAACTTTGGCGCGCGGCGCATGCGCGGCGCGGGGAAGTCGGGGCGGGGAAGGCGCATGCGCCGAATGCGCCCGCCGCCCCTCCAGCGCCTGCCCCGGAGCAGGGAGGGCTCAGACTGGCCCGGAAACTGCAGAGAACCCCAAGAAACACCTGAAGAGCAAAAATACCCGCACTTAAATAGCCCCCAAACCCACTTCAATCATGAAAAATCCCCCCACTTCAATAGCCAAACCCCCACTTCAATAAGCAAAAAACTTCTTTAAGTAGCTCAAAAAAAGTTAAATCATGCAGCCCCCTCCACTTAAATAGCCCCAAAACTCCACTGAAATAGTCCCGAAAAACTTTTTTAAAGCCCACAAACCCCCCACTTAAATACCAAAAATTCCTCACTTAAACAGCCCAAACACCTAAATAACCCCAAAAACTACCTAAATAGTCCCCAAAGAAACACCCAAATAGCCATCCCAAATTACCTAACACCTAGATAGCCCCCAAAACCCCATCTAAATAGCCCAAAAACCACCTAAATAGCCCCCAAACCATTTAAATAGCCCCAAAAAATCACTTCAGTAGCCCAAAAAACCACATCAATAGCCAAAACTAATCCCTGCTCCGCAGCTTTATTTTGGGGTCTGCCCACTGGGAGGGGGTGGGTGGGACACAGCCTCTCCTGGGGGAATAACTCGCTGTCAAATGGGATTTTATCAATTTAAATGCACAAAGGAAGAGCCCAGAGCGTGATCCCAGGGGAAATGCTGAGAGGCCCTCCTCCTGCACCACCACCCCACCTTGACCCCAGTGCTGTACACAAAAAAAATGCACAAAATTTAGAAACAAACAGGAAGGAACTGATGTTGTCATCATAATCAATAAAGAATATGGAGACACTTTGAGTTCAAATTCCTCCCATTGTTCTGCAACTTCAACAGTGGCTCCATGAGGCTATTTCCCACTGACAGTCACCCAATTCCCAACCTTTCTCCAAAGGAAATCACCCAAGGTCTCCTCCTCACCCCAGGAGCTTGTTACCACATCTCAGCAGCCAACAACCCTCACCCCTCCTCTCTGCCAGATGTGAGGCACAGCTGGCACTGAGGAAGAGCCCAGGATGAAGAGGACACACAACCTTATTATTCTCTAACATCAGGGAGACACTGATTTTAGGGCTTTAAGGGAGGTTTGGGATGTTCTTTTTCAGTCAGAACAGACTAAAAAAGTCTCTACTTTTCCATCCCTCCCGTTTCTCCTCAGGGGAGACATGTAGGCAGTGTGGGTTTTGTTCCACCAGCAGCTTCTCCTCAAGAATATCTTCCAGCCAAATGAAATGCAGACATTTGGATCCATCAGCCAGGGGGGCTGGGATCCCAGCAGAGCCCTCTGGGCAGTCCCAGCCCAGCTGATCTCCAGGCTGAGCCCCCCTCAGCGCCAGGCCCGGTTCAGCAGCTTCACCTGGGCCAGTCTCTTGGTGATCATGGTGGCAAAGACCAGCCCGAAGAGGACACTGCTGATGAGCACGTAGTCGTAGTCATCCTTGAGCACGTCGAACTGCTTGGAGGGGTACACCCGCGTCTGGAAGATGTCCAGCCCATAGGCAACAACCTGCAGGGGGGAGATCAGAGCTGGGGAGGCAGCTTGGAGCATGAAACCCAAAAATGACCCACTCAGGTTACAGTTCTGATGGAAAAGAGGAGTGTTTAAGCTGTGACCAGCCACGTTAATGGAATTATAGAGCTCCCTGCCATAGGCTGTGGTTTAGAATCCACACCCAAGTTCCATGGATCCACACTAAGGCCTCCCTGCTACACTCACCAAGCATGTGGACTCAAGGCCAGAAGGGGCTGTGTAAATCCCCCTCATCCTAGATATGGTCTGGTTGTAGTTGATGAACCTCTCGGCATGGATCTGCACATCCGGGGAGTACGGGATCAGGTTCTCCTCTCTGGAAACCACAACAAGAGACATCAAATCCCAACCATGCAGCTCACAGGGGATGCCATCAGTGTGTTTTACTCTGATTATCACGAGCTGACCTGAAAGAGCAAATCTGGGAGCTTTTCCCAGTGCAGATTCATTTTTGCTGCAGGTCAGGCTAAACTGCAGCCATCTCCTTTAAGGCTCAGAAAGTTTTAAAAGTAAGCGTAATTCTAAAAAATCCAGTTACTCTGACTTCCTCTCTCAGAGTGCAGACCAGGCTGGTTTAATGAGTGACCTGCTATATTACAAACAAATATATCCCATCATCACAGACTGGGAACACAATCACACAGTCCTTTAGGTTGGGAAATGACCTCCAAGATCATCAAGTCCAACCTTTGACCTGAAGGAATCTCCCTTCATTCCATGCAAAGACTGCCCTGAATTCAGCCAGGACAAGTTGTTTGTCACAACACAACTGTTTTACACAAAAATCCACCCCTCTTCACAGCCCAGGAAGAGAGGTTATCACACCTCCCCTACCTGCTCTGTTCCGTTGGGATCTCTGGGCGCCGAGGATCCAGCAGAGCCTTTGGAAGGGACAGGATGGCCCCAGAGGGAAGTCCAACTGTGCATTAAAAGAAAAGCATCTTAAAAACCACAGGATCACAGAATCACTGGGGTTAGAAGAGCCCTCTGGAGATCAACCACACTCTCCCTGGGCAGCTGTTCCAGTGCTCTGCCACCCTCTACAGAAAGAAGTTCTTCCTCGTGTTGGGGTGGAACTTCCTGTGATTTAATTTATGGCTATTGCTCCTCGTCCTTTCACTGGGCACCAGCAAAGAGTCTGGCACCCAATGGGCATTTCTGACAGGATTTTCCAGTAGCCAACAGAAACACTCTCCTGGTGCTTATCCCTGTACTTGTAGGAGTCCAGGACAACCCCCAAGCACGATTTTTTGGCAGCAAAGTGCATTTTGCTGGGATTTCAGTGCTCCCCCCTGAGCACAGAGCAGGTACTCACTGAGCAGGTGGCGGCTGGTGATGCCCCGCTCAGTGATCGTGGCCTCCATGGCACTGATGGCAGAGGGGAAAATGTAGGATTGCTGGAGAACCTGAGGCAAAATGGGGCGGTCCAGGGAGCTGAACGCTGTGGCATTGTACTGCTCTGTGCCCTCGTAGAGCTCCAGCACCGTGAACTCATTCCGACGGGCCTTCGTGTTCCAGTACTGGTACTGAAGTGAGGAGTTTTCGGAATATGAGGCAAACAGAGTCAATGATACAGAAGGAGCAGGGAATCACAGAGAATGGCCAGAAAACCTTCTCCATGCAGGTTCAGGGACTGGCCCAAGACCCCAAAGGTAAAGGACAAGCTAAGAACAAGCTCTCACCACCACCCAGTTCTCAGAGTGCACCATGTGGACAGGCCCCTTGGCCTTCTTCTGCACGGAGGAGTGGATGATCCTGCCCGTGACCCCATCCATGAGGTAGATCCCAATGAAGGTGCGCTCGTGGTGCGTGTCCGTGCTCTCCGTCACCACGGCCAGCAAGTTGGGGTTCAGGGACTAGGGAAAAAGGGAAAACGGCTGAGATCCCCCTTTCAGTGCCACAGACACCTCATTTCTGTACTTCATGTGGCACTGGGCATATAACAAACACATGAGCACAAATCAGAATTCAAGAAATCAAGCTATTTCCCCAGTACCAGATTTTGACTGACTTAAATTGCCGCATGAAAATGTTTTAGAAACAAGATCTCCACCAAAATGAACATTCTTCTGCAGTCAAGTGATGTACATAAAGAAAAACTGTCACCAGGGCAGCTCATCTCATGCATGGGAATGGCACTGAGATTTTCCCACGGGATAATCCCTCAACAAAAAGCCAACCCCGAGCTGCAGGAGCACCTTGTAGAGGACACTGCGGTCGCCCATCACGCGGCCCTGGGAGTGCACGTGCTCGTTCGACCTCTTCCCTTTGACTGTCACTATCCGCTGCACCTCCGTGGGGATGGCCACCTCCCAGCTCTCCTCTGTGCTCAGGTCCTGCAGGGAGAAAGTACGTGGGAGCCTGGATCTTGTCCTCCAAAGCCACCATCTCCACCAGTACGATGCAGCTTTCCCTGCTTTGGGATTTTACAAGTTTCCTTGGGGCGTTTCGAGGCTGAACATTCCAGTTCTGAGCAAAACTCCGTGAAGGAAACAGAGAGGTGCCATTATCCACAGGGCATTTAGGGAAGTGGCATCACTGTGACTGTAACAGGTCTTCCATACCTTTTTCAGCCTGAATCCAGAGAGTTTTCCCTGCTCAGCATCAACTAGATAAAAATAGATAGAATGGGCTATTTCTTCTAACTGGCGGAGGACGTTTTTAGTGGCTGGGAAAGCTGTAACCTGGAAAAAGAAAAATTGAAACACAAGTTAAAAACAACTGACACCGAAAGAAAAAAAAACCCAAACAAAAAACCATCCCACCAGAGAGATTATTTCTAATATGTTTACCAGAATAAGGTCTGTTTTACCAGAATAACCTCATAGTTTTGTGTGAAATGTGGCTCAATGGCATTTTTGTTCATCTTGCTCCAAAAGGGAGGGGAATAATGAACCAGAACACGAAGAGAACTGCCTCTAGGCAAAGCAATTTACCTTGTACTCATCATCAATCAGGAGCAGGACTTTGGCATAGTCTTGATCCATAATAGGCAGAAGCAAAGTCTGGAGAATTGGACGTTTCAGAACAGGGGGAGCTACTTGGCTTCTCCTTCCAAAGATGGGGTTAAAGACGTACAGAAAGCTCATTCTGGTTTCCTAAAAAACAGAGGAAGTTTTGCCTCTTCCGTAAGGCCAAAAAAAGAGGTTTTTTTCTAACTGTTACTTGCTGGTGTTGACTACTCATAGGCTGGGTTCAGCTATTCCATCCTGAAAATATTCTGTTTGGATACTCATTCTCTATTCCACACTTGTCTTTCAAAACCATGATCTTTCTGAAGTTTCTTAGGCTTGTGCATCTGCTTCCCTCCAGGTCTCTCTCCCCTCCCATCCCCACATCAGTGACAACCAGATGATGCCCAAAAGGATGTTTTTACTGCCCTTTCCAAGGGCAGATTTCCATGCTCAGTGGAGGGCAGGGAAAGGGCCTCACCTTGTCCTTCACGAGCAGAGTGCACTGTGGAGGGTGGGGAAAATGGGCTGTTGTTCTTTGCACCATCAGCTTGAAGGAGGAGCCTGGTCTCACATTCCTGAGGTATTGCTTCCACAGGATGGTGCCAGAACTGCTCTCAATGCCAAAAAGCTGAGCAAAGAGACACAGGAAAGCCGAAGTTTAGGAAAACACACCTCTCCCATTCAAGCACTGCATCTTCCTTTGTCACATCCCAAGAAAGCAGAGTCTTAGTTCCCCTTTAAAGTCACCACAAATCATCCTGTGAATCTTCTTATGGTTTCTGCCCAAGCCTGGCTAAAATCAGAGCTGGGAATTCAGAGCCGAGAGTCTTTGCTGCAGTCTAGGAGCAGATTCCTACCCTGGCCTCCTCACCTTCCCCGAGGCAGTGACCATCACCATCATTTTCTGGAGGTTGAATTCATCTCTGGCTAAATTGTCAATGTTAATCTCATTTTTAATCTGGCTCCGGGGTTTCCTGGCATCATAGAACATCTTCCAGAGATGAGCAGTCCAGGCTTGCAGCAGGATGAGCTGGGATGAGAGTCGCTTCAGGAACATTCCCAGCAAACCATCTGCAAATGGCACCAACAGTGACACCAGGAGGGAAAACACACATCCCACCCCAGAACTGAAGCTAGGGTGTTGGCCGCTACCAGAAATGCTGCCATGCACAAACTTGGGGTAACTCCTTGCCTCCCACTCTGGAGTAAGTTATAGCTCCCATTTCTGTGACAGACTGGCCTTTACTAACCTTCTCCCACTTCACACTCATTCCAAAATACACTCTAACCAACCGAAAGCAAACCTTCATGCAGAGAATCTTGTGTTCCTTCTCACTGTGCCCACCTAAAGCTCCCGCACCTCTACAAAATCCCTCTGCACTCAGTGCTCAGAGGAATTAAAAATACTCAGTTCTGCCCGATCAGGTTTTATATTTAACTTCTTGAAATAACCAAAACACCAGATTTCAACTCTGTTTCAGCCCCGAGGAGAGCAAGCAGAGTGGACCAGTGGCACCACAAAGCATTAGGCAGGAGCAGAGCACACTCCATGCAGGATGGGGTTACCTTGGATGGCTGCATCCAGGACAGCAAGGAAAGACAAAACAAAGCAAAAAAAAAAAGCTGTTGGAAAGGAGTTTTCCAGAAAGAGTCAAAGGAAACATATGGGAAACATGGCCAAAATCCCTCCTACTACTGCTGGTTTTTCAATGTAACAATGTAACATACTCATGTCATCTGGATTGGATTTCAAAAGTTTAGACAGAGAAGGGTTTAATTCTGCTCATTTTAATTGCCATCAGTAGTGATTTAAATTCATCTCTCAGCTCAGAGCAAACAGAAAACAATAAATACATTTATTCAGGAAGGAAAACAAACTCACAAAGGTAATTCTGTTAAACTCACCTGCTTTTTTTCCAAATTCTCCCTCCAACTCAGCCTGAGCACCTGTCAGAGGCAGGTCCACCATCTCCAAGCTTACCACCTCTGCCAGTGACTCCTCTCTACTCCATACAACTTTTCCTGGAAAGAAGTAAGAGTAGAAGACTCAATATCTGGGCATAGACTGACTCAATATAGGAGTAACTTTCAGTGGACCCTTCAAATGCAAATCACCTCCTAATGAAATGCAAAACAGTATACAACTATTGAATATTATTAAATGAAGTATTTAATAAAAAACAAACACTTTATGCAACTGGAGCCACTTCTGGGAAGAAAAGCATAGGATCAGTAAAATCAATCTGGTGTTTTAAAAGCGTTACAGTCATTAAGTCTATTTAAATAAAAGATTCACAGTGTGAAGTCCTGGATCCCTTTACAGCCCCAGAAAACTCACGTCACTGAGATGGACTTTCAACCCTTTCTGCAGACTAATATTCTTGCCATGAGGATCTTTTCTGAAAAGCTTTGAGGAAGATCTACATCAGGATGTACACTCTCATCCTACAAAAAGGGTTTTGAAATCTGCAGAAACCCCTGAAATCCAAGGGCTCTGCCCACACAAAACAGGGCAGAACTGTTTGTCCAGGCGAGATATTTTGTGAGGGTGAAAGAGTCTCCTGTGTTTTTCATGGGACTCAAAACTGAGTTAAATTATTTTTTTTTGTTTCCAAGGAAAGTAATGATAAAATATTATCCTTTAGGACTCGGAATTTTCCTCTGCTGTTACAAATGGGAGAAGCTCTTTGTGGAAGTTACCTGGCTGCTGGAGGAACATGAGCATGTGGTCTTCTGTTTGCACCAAAGCTCGATAGCCCACAGAGTCATCCTTCTTCAGGAAAACTTGGATGTATAGCTGGGGAAAAAACCAAAAAAAAGGCAAGGGAATCAGTGAGGTTAATGAGCACATCATCTCCTTGGAGAAAACAGAACTCGAGTGAAATGAGAAAATACGGTGACGTTGTAATCCCTAACATGCTTTTCCTCTGGGTTGAAGAGCCTGCCAAATCAGGGATGGGAGGACACTGCAAGGACTGAAAGAACCCTTCCCTGCTCACCTGCTGTGGCTTGGCCCCTCCCTGCTCCAGGTTAAAGGTAATCGTGGTATCCAACAATCTTTGTCCAGTTTCAACCAGGTAGAGATTTATATTGTAGGTTTGATTGGAGCAAGTTAAGGAATCCTGTAACAACAGGCAGAAAGAGGAGTTACACACACAGCACACCAAACTGTGCAGTAGGATTCCACGTCCAGCAACAACTGGGGCTTTGAGACATTTTTAGGTTGAAAAGACAGAGCTGCTACAAAACATCAGCTCCCAAAGGGCTGCTGTAACACCTCTGACATTCTGTTCCTGCAGGACAAGGAATACAATGGACCGACAAGAGCTTGGGCACAAGAGCACCTCGTACCTGCCTCCGGGCATCCTGCAGAGCACTGCCAGCAGGGAGGCCATCAGAACTTCCAAGTTTCTGAAGTGAGGATGAGAAGAGATGTAACATGGCTGCAGACACCAGTAAAAGTATAAAAGAATTGGGGTTTTGAGTGCCTGACAAGTTTGCTTTACTGTGAAATCAGGCAGGAAACAGCTCTGTTTTGTTCTATTGTATTTCTGATAAAAATGGAATTTTGCTTGGCATCCCCAAGCACTGAAATCCTCTGTGGATCAGTAAATACAATTCCTTGTCACAGGCCTACCTTCCACAGGCCTGAACCACCACATTTCATTGACCCAGACACAGCCTCAGCTGAACATAATCAACATCTGCTTGTGTTATCACTGAAACTTATCAAATCCTCCTCTTCCTCAAGAGACTCCCCATCCCTGGGCCTGTGGAACCCACTACCCCCAGTGCACATCCCTAAGGCAGTGCTGGTCCCAGAGTGTAGAAATTGTGCTGACCAGTTCACTCCTGCACGTCAGGACAGCGGCTACTGTCTTCTCCCCGGTCGTTGCAAAACTCACTAGAGCTGCCTGGAAAGGAAAAAAAATAGCATAAAATTATATTAAAAAACCCCAAACCCCACCAAAAACTACCTGTGAAGTAAATAAAGCCACAGTAGAATTAAAAAAAGATGAACTGTCACAGCCAAATTTTAAATGGTATTGTTTCCCCAAATAAAAAGAAATATAAGGCTGAAAATACTTCTCATAAAGATGAGTTGACCTGCCACAGGTTTTTGAACCATTATGCCCAGAGTTACTGAGATTTTCAAAACCAGACAGCTGTTCCAAGAGTTAAAGGATTTTCAGCTGCAGTCGGACCTCTCCTCAGTACGTTTGTCTCAGGTACCTGCTGGAAGTCCCGGAGGTGGCTGAGCAGCCCCTGCTTGTACTGTAGCAGGGAGAAGTGGCTTGGGGACAGCTGCAGGAAGAACTGAGTCCGTGAAGCACTGGTCACACTGGGCTGAGTGGCCAAGATCCTGGCCTGGAAGTCATCAGCAAACTCCAGCTCCAGGGACTGCAAGGAGACAAGTACATGTGCTCGAAGAGTTGTTCTTCACTGAGACCAACACCTTCCTCCCTCAGCAGCAGTAAGAGATTCCCTAGGTCAGGAAACAGAGCAGGAGCAGGGAGGCTGAGGCTCCATTGGAGCAAAGCTCAGAAGACACTGATCGAAAAGGAATGACAGCGGACAAAAAGCTTTCCCACCCTTCCCTCAATTTACAGATCATGATCCCCCACCCCTCCAACCACTCCCCAGTTCACCAACAGGCTGGGTCAGGCACCAGACCACTTGGGCAAGGAATAACATACAACATTCCTCCAGCAATTCTCACCTGCAGCGGGATCTGCTTCATGTCCTGCTCGGTGTCCAAGGAGCAGACGTGGAGCGAGCGCGTGTCCGTGTCCACACACACCAGCACGGCCTCCCCCACCACGCCACAGGAGCCCTCCAGACCCCGCAGCCACGGGGCTCCCACCCTCACCTGCACACACACAGACAGCCAGAGGTCAGAGAACGCAATCTCCGAGGAACACACGTCGACACAACCAAGAATTTAAGCCAGGATTATTTCTACCCCTGACTGGGAGGAACTATTTGTCAGCCTGAGGTTTATGGGATAATCTTGACTAACAGCTGCCAGTCTAATTCAGTCTGGCTTTCAGGGCATTCAGCCATGAAATCCAGGTTTTGGAGGCAATGCCTCAGTGAAAGAAAGGTTCCTCTGTACCACAGCAACAATTGACTCCTCTGCCCAGTACACCATAGGGTTGGAAGCACATTTATCGACATCAAATCCAGATTTTGGGCTCCACAACCGAGCACTACCTGTTTTGTAATTTCTCCATCTTCTACATTGAATGTCAAGACATTCAGGTGGCTCTGAGGAACAATGCCAAGCACATGGATCACTCCAGTTCCATGGGAATACAGCAGCTGGTACTGAGTGCTCTCACTGCAAGAGAGGCAGCAACCATGAAGCATCGTCTCCTCACATTGCTGTTTTCAGGAGCGCAAGGCAGGTGCAGCCCCCTTCCCTCTGCCATGTGCCAGGCTCCCTGCCAGGGGCTCACTGCTCTCCTTAAAGGTGTTCTCACCTTTCTGGCAGGTGCTCCACCCACTTTGGGTGCCCGTTGGACAGGTAGTGCAGAGACAGAGCCGCCTTCTTCAGCACCGCCACGTACTTCACTGCTTCCGGGAGCCCCACCAGGGCAGCCCCCTGGAAACTGAGCACAGACACAAGGAATTAGAGAACTGCTCTCCTATATTACCCTGGGGAAGGGTCTGGAGCACCAGGAGTGACTGAGAGAGCTGGGAAAGGGGCTCAGCCTGGAGCAAAGGAGGCTCAGGGGATCCTTCAGGCTCTCTACAACTCCTGGACAGGAGAGGGCAGCCACGGGGGGTCAGGCTCTGCTCCCAGGGAACAGGGACAGGAGAGGGAACGGCCTTAAACTGTGCCAGGGGAGGGGCAGGTTGGACAGCAGGAGGAATTTCTGCCTGGAAAGGGTGGTCAGGCCTTGGCAGGGGCTGCCCAGGGAGGTGGTGGAGTCCCCATCCCTGGAGGTGTCCAAGGAAGGCCTGGAGGTGGCACTCAGTGCTCTGGACTGGGGACAAGATGGGGATGTGGCACAGAGTAGACTTGATGGTCTTGGAGGGCTTTTCCAACCTCAGTGATTCTGGGATTCATAAAGTATTCACCCAAAACTTATTTTGGAAACTTTACATCTGACTGATCTTTCTCTACAGTGCAAGTTCAGACCAAGTCCACGAGCCATTTTTAACTTCCCAGACCAGCATTCTAAGGAGAAAAGGCCCATGCACACAGGAAATTCCACCTGCCAGTGTCCAGGGAGGTCTCCCAGTTCAAACCCCCAATGTTGGTCTCCCAGGAACGCAGAATTCGTCCGGCATTAGACACAGTGATGGCATCTGAAAAGGAAGAGAGGGAGATGAACACAGAAACTGCATCCACTGTGGATCACTAAAGCAATAGGGTCTGCAGGTCCAGCCTGTGCTCCACCACTGACTCCAAATTCCAGGAGCACTTACCCTGCCCATGGATCAGCATCGCGTCGATGGCTCCTTCCGGGGTGCCCTTGTCCACATGGCGCCACACTGGAAGAGACACAGCCAAGCGAGAACAGAATCGTCCCCCTAAAGCCACTTCTTTGTTATTACGTCTAAACCTGGGCTCACGACAGAGCTCAAACAGAAAATAATCTGCCTCCCCTAAAGCACAGCTCTGACCTGCGAGCGGAACCCTCCCGCCTGCCAAGGCACAACCAGCAGCATTAACCTTTCAGAATGAACGAACAGGACAATTGGATTGACCCTCGCCTCAAACCGGCCGCACTCACGGATTTCGCCGCTCCGGGAGTTCAGGGCGGCCACCACGTTCTCCTCGGTGGCCACGACGAGCTTCTTCGAACCTTGCGAGGCCTCCAGGGAAGCGAACTTGAGCTTCCCCACATACTGCTGTCTCCTGGGAGAGAGAATGGGAGCGCCGGTGAGACGGACCCCGGGGAGTGAGCCGGGCGGTGGGCGCGGGGCCTGTCCGCGGGAGCGGGGGACTCGGCGCGGCGGAACGCCCGGCGCTCCCTCGGCGCTCACCAGTCGAATTTGCCCACTTGGTCCTCGTAGACGGCAGCGGCCAAAGACAGTAGAAGCAGCAGCAGGAGCAGCGGCAGTAGCGGCAGCAGCGCCCTCGGCCCCGCCGCCATGACAGCGGCCCCGGCACCCGGGGGACCTTCCGCGCCGCGGGGCCGCCGCGGCTGCCGCCTGCGCGAAGAAAGGGCGTCAGCACCATAGGGAACGCGCAGGCAGCGTACGGAGCAGCCCCTTCCGCTCCCGGCAGCCCGCGCGCCGCCCGGGGGCCTCGGAGCACGGCGGAACCATGCCCAAGTCCAAGCGGGACCGCAAAGGTGGGACCGGGACAGGGATCGGGACAGGGCTCGGGACAGGGATCGGGACCTCCCTGGCCACATCCTCTTCCCTGGCACCTTGCCCGTGCTCATACCCGTTCCCTTCGCCTTGCCCATCTCTCTTCTCCTTGCCCACCTCTCGTCCCCATCACCGACTCACCGGCCCCTTACCCACCCCATCCCATCCCGCTCTGACGCTCTCTCCGCTCCGCTGCCCGCAGTGTCCCTGACGCGGACGCCCCGGAAGGGGCTGGAGGCCAAGCAGGCGCTGATCGCCGAGGTGAGTCCGGCCCGGGCCCGGGCCCGGGCCCCTCTCCCCTTTCCCCTCGTCCCCTGTCCCTGTCCCTGTTCCTGTCTCGGTAACGGCTCCCTCGCAGCTGCGGCGCTGTGTGGACACCTATAAGTACATCTTCGTCTTCTCCGTGGCCAACATGCGGAATAACAAGCTGAAGGATGTGCGGAATGCCTGGAAGCACAGCAGGTGGGTGTGGAGGGGTGGAATGCCCAGGGTGTGAGCTCCCGGGGCTGACATCCTCCTCCTCGTGCTCCTGACCCAGGATCTTCTTCGGGAAGAACAAGGTGATGATGGTGGCACTGGGACGGGAACCGAGCAACGAGTACAAGGAGAACCTGCACAAGGTACCTGCTAGGGGTTTATTTGTGTGTCCTAAAGCTTCACCTGGCATATTCCACATCATGGAATAACATCTCGGGGTCACCACTCTGCGGATGTTTTAATTGAATCTATTCATGTACTGACACAAAGGGTCTGTTGTGAGTGGGGCTGTGCAGGACTGAACCCTTGCAGGTAAGTCCCTGGTGCTCCCTATTCCCCATGGATGCTCCTTTCTTCCAGGTCAGCAAACACCTGAGAGGGGAGGTTGGGCTCCTCTTCACCAACCGCACCAAGGACGAGGTGGATGAGTGAGTATCTGTCTGGCATAGCCGTTTTGTTCCCACAAAACCACTTCACTCCCTGATGCTCCCCTTAAAGCAGGGATGGTTTCATGGGCCTGTTCCACGTGTCTTTTTCAGCCATCCCTGTGACAGCAAGGTGGAATCACGGAATGGTTTGGGTTGGAGGGGACCTAAAAGCTCATACAGTCCCACCCTTGCCATGGGCAGGGACACCTTCAACTATCTCAGGTTGCTCCAAGCCTTGTTCAGCCTGGCCTTGGACACTTCCAGGGATGGGGAGGCCACAACCTCTCTAAGTAACACCAGAATTTAGGGCTGGCAGTGTCGTAATCCCTGTTTCAGCCAAGGGATGTTCCTTCCACAGCTGAAGCTCTCCTTACCTGTTTCCGTCCCAGGTGGTTCTCCAAGTTTCGGGAGGTGGACTTTGCCCGTGCTGGGAACAAGGCGCCTTACGGGGTGAGCCTGGACACAGGGCCCTTGGAGCAGTTCCCCCACTCCATGGAGCCGCAGCTGCGGCAGCTGGGACTGCCCACAGCGCTGAAGAAAGGTACTGCAGGGGCCGGGAAGGTCAGCTCTGAGTTTGTCTGTGCAGGTGGGATCTCTTACGGAGAATGTTAAACATAGAGTAGGATTTAGATCTGGAGAAAACCTGAGGGACAACTTTTCCTTGCTGGCTGGGACTAGAACTCTTTATGTCCTTCTTCCCAAACTCACGTCAAAGGATGAGTAAAACAACCACATTTCTCCAAGATACCGTCCTTTTCCCATGGAAACAGCTGGGGTTAACCCACTCAGGAACCAGATGTGGGGTTTTTAGAGCTATTCTCACCCATCTCTTTGGGGTGTGCTGATATTGTGTGGGAAGGCGCAAGCTCCAGTTGGCAGTGCTGGTGGGAGTTCTGGCTCTGCACTCCCGTTCCAGGGGAGTTCCCAGTACCTGGGAGCCTATTTCAAAGGATCTTGCTCCCGCAGGGGTGGTGACGCTGCTGTCGGATTATGAAGTCTGCAAGGAAGGGGATGTTCTCACCCCGGAACAGGCCCGTGTCCTGGTGAGTAACACAACAGCCCTGTTTCCTGACACAAAGTAATTAATAATAATTAACGCAACCACCAAAACTCGACAACAGTTATTTTGGCTCCTGCTTTGCTGCATTTTTAATCTAGAAGTAGAATTTACTGGTTTGCTAGGCTGGCCATGGAGACATTAAAGCAGGAATGACGTATTTGTCTCCTTTCCTAGAAACTCTTCGGCTATGAGATGGCGGAATTTAAAGTCACCATCAAGTTTCTGTGGAATTCCGAGACAGGAGACTTCCAGAAGCTCGTGGGAGACATGGCAGACGAGGAGGAAGAGGAGAGTGCTGACAATGGCAGCAATGAGGACTAACAGCTTGGGCTCCAGACAGTTCTATTTTAGGGACAAACAGAGGAGGATGTTTTCCTTCCCTGGGTACACCAGGACGAGGACGATCTTTGTATAAAATGACCTAACTGTGCTTTTTAAAAAATTATATATATAAATGTCTATATAACAGTTCTTGGTTCTTGCTGGCCTGTTACTGTTTGTGTACCCCAGGATCTGAGCAAATGCCACTTCAAATGTGAAAACTGGGAAAAAAGGGTGTAAATTTAATGTAGCTTTGACATAGCACAGTGGGGAAGATGCTGTGGGTTTGTTATTCTGAGACACAAGATATTAAGCTCAATTCCTGGAGTTTTGGCCCGTCCCTGGAGGTGTTCAAGGCAGGCTGGATGAAGCTCTGAGCAAGCTGGTGTAGTAGAAGGTGTCCCTGTCCATGGCAGGGGGTGGAATGGGATAGGCTTTAAGGCCTCTCCAACCAAAGTGTTTTGGAATGCTGTGATTCAAAGTCACCAAGTGCTGCCAAGGAGATGCCAGGTTCTAGGTACACGTCAGAGATGGGATCTGTGTTAGAAGGAGGCTTTATTCTTGTATGTAATTATTTAAGATTTCACATTAAAGCAGGACTGGGGCCTTTGCCCCGTTAACGTGTTCGTATTTCTGATCAGCTGCATCCTGAATCACGGGGTGTGCTGGGGGAGCTGAGGGGCTGGGAGGGAGGAAGGACTAAGGCACAGCCTGGCACAACAGTGGGTGTGGATCCTACAAAGCTTCATTGAGTCAGGAAAAATCTCCACCCATCTGCACATGGATCGAACGGCCCGGTAGGGAGTACCTCTCCAGTGTTTCCAGAGCCTGTGCCGGGTGTCCCAGGCCTTCCCTAGCGGAAGTAGTTGGGGCAGTCGTGGGCACTCATGTTCCAGGCTTCGTCAAACGCCTGCACCACGGGCGGCAGCAGGGGACCCTCCTCACTGTAGTCGAGGTTCTGCTCCAGCTGCTCCAGGTTGGACATCCCGATGATCACTGCGTCTCCAAGAGAGCCCTGGAAAGAGGTAGGAGGTGTTGCTGATCCCAGAAGAAATGCAGTTCACCTCCCAAGCCACTGCAGGTCAAATTAAGCATTACTTTCCACTGAAGAACATTCAGGAATTAAGCAACTGACACTACAAAGTTCTGTTCGTAAGGCCAGGATATCTCCAAATTATGCCAGCTCCTCAGAAGCTGCCAAATCCTACTTTATGATGGGCTATGGGAACATTTAGGGGAGATGGGGAATATTAGCATTATTTTCCTGGTCCAATGGAAAGCGAGTCCTCTCCTTGCAGGGAAGCAGAGTGGATGGGAAGCCAAGAACCCAGTAACCGACACCTAAAATCTACCACTTCTTCCAACCCTAAGTACACAGGATATCATGGGGAAAGACAGAGCTGCCTCACTCCCACTGCCTGGCAGAGTCCAGACACAATCCCATGGGATATGCAGATTAAAAGATAACTCTGCTGAGATTTCCTTGTGAGCCACAGCCGTGCCCAGCCCTGGCAGCAGTGCCCAGGTCAAACTCTCACCTGCAGTTTGGAGTGGTTGTAGAGCCAGCGCAGCGCGGCGGATGCCAGGCTGGGTGGGTTGGAGCCATAAGCCTCTTTCAGAGCTTTTTCTACAAGTGCAATTCCCTCAAAATTGTGTTTTTTCCAGTACCTGCATGAAAATAAATCATTCTTATTGCCCTTAGGACCTCTAGTAAGGGATACATCTACATTCCCATCAAAAGGCTTTCAGGAAGCCTTGTACAACTCTTTGTAGCCTCTGAGGACTTCTGCAACCTCCCCTGCAAGTTTTGAGGAAGCTGAACCTAGAAACCACCCTGCAGAGCTCAGTCACAAACCACAGCCCCAACCACGTGTGCTGACATAATCCCTGACCAGGCTTTGGTCAATTCTGCTTCCTCTCAGCTGACTATTAGAGTGGATTTTTAATTCAGCCACTCCTGCTCATCTGTCAGCTCAAAACATACCTGTCCCTGTAGGCCTGAGCCCAGTCATTCCCAAAAAATCTCCCAGTGGGCTGGCTTGTGTCTTTGTCCTCGTACTTGTATTTGCCAGTCAGCAGCCCCCCTGCGAAGGGAGCAGCAGGTTTAGGGAGGGGCTGGCTCTGCACAGCCCCCATTCCACAGGGTTCTGTCCCAAAGCCTGGCCTTGCCCCCCTGTACCTGCCAGTGGGTTGTAGGCATAGAAGCGCAGCCCGAAGTGCCGCAGGCAGGGGAACAGCTCGGCCTCCACCTGGCGCGTGGTCGCGTTGTACATTCCCTGCGCCGGGGTGGGAGACAGAGCTCAGGGCAGAGCATCAGCCCCTTCCCACCCTTCCCTGACCATTCTCATCCAGAAGAGCAGCGTCAGGTCACACAAGGTTAGGATTTGCTTAGAAACAGACTTGCTCAAGGATTGCAAATAGTGCACAAAGTTAAGTTCCACATCGGGGGAGTCACTAACTTCAGCAACAAACACACTGAGCTGTTTCTGAGCAGTGACCTCGCTCAGCTGCCTGAATTTCCTCACTGAAAGGGTGGGCAGTCAGTGGAAAGGGCTGCCCAGGGAGGTGGTGGAGTCCCCATCCCTGGAGGTGTCCAAGGAAGGCCTGGATGTGGCACTCAGTGCTCTGGGCTGGTTGACCCGTGATTGGTCACGGGTTGGACTCGATGATCCTGGGGGTCTTTTCCAACCTCAGTGATTCTGTGACTTCCCAGTCTAACTGCAGCTGATTCCTTCTCTGTGTTTCTGGGAGTCTGAGATTTGAGAAGCCTAAATGCAAGAGCTCCCCACCCCACCTCACCTGGTACACCGTTGGCATCACCCAGTTGTTGTACTTGCAGATGGTGCAGATTTCTGCCACCTCCCACGCAGCGTAGTTTGACAGGCCAAGTTCTTTAAACTTTCCCTGCAGAGCAAAAAGGAATTCAGTTCCAGTGTTTAAAAGTTCGTCTGGGCCTAGACAGTGCAAGGTGAAAAGGACAGTCACCAAATTTTAGTCCAGAGTGCTCATCCCTGTCCAGCTTTTCTGATAAAATATGATTAAGACCTGACATAAGCATTTCCCATTTTCTGCTCATTGGAAATTCACACCTTCTAATTTAAATGGCATAATTAGATTAATGCAACTCAGGAATCCTTCACCCATTACCAGCACTAATCCTAACTCAGACAGTTAACAGGGCTGGAAGCAAAGTTCAGATGTTTCAACGTTTCCAAGAGCTTTTGGGAACAAAGTGCACTATGTGAGCACACAAAGAGCAGCAGCTGCTCAGCTTTGCCCTGGGCTCTGTCTCCTCTTCCCAGAGTTGCACAAACCCAGCACCACAAACAGGCACAACAAGCAGCCCTGGTTTAAAAAAAGTGGTGGGAAGGAGGGAATCAAGGATTGTCCAGGCTTGGACTTTCCACTTTACCTCTTTGTGCAGCTCATTGCACGCACGCAGGGTCTCCTCCACTGGGGTCCCATGGTCGGGAGCGTGGAGGTAGAAGAGCTCCACACTCGTCCTCTGCAGCCTCTCCAGGGATGTATCCAGCTGGGAGCACACGCTCTCCGGCTTCAGCGTCTTCCCATCCCACGGGTTGGCCTTGGTGGCCACTTCCACTGGCAGAGAGACAAGGAATGAGCAAGGATATTTCCACCTTCAAGAGGGGAATGGGAATAAGGGACATAACGCAAGTGTTTGATGTGTTTCAGGGAAGGCGCCTCTCCTCGGGAGCCATGTCAGCCTGGCAGGGGAGGCTCTTCTCCGCAGGGACTGCGGGTCTGCTCTGGAGAGGAAAGGTCTGCTCCTCAAGGCCGGGGGGTCAGCACTAGCAGGGGGGTCACTTTTCCTGGGGCACGACATCAGCCTGGCAGGGAAAACCCTTATCCTAAGGGGATGGGCCTGGGGGAAGTCCCTTTACCTCAAGGAGACAGTCAGCCTCTCATTGTCCTGAGGGACACTGTCAGACTGGCAGAGGAGAACCCTCTCCTCAGGGAAGACCCTCTCCTCAGAGCACCAGTCCTGAGGCAATTCCCTTCTCTTCAAGGACTGTGTCAGCCTGACAGACCCTTCTCCCTATGGGACAGTCCCCTGGAAAGTCCTATGTCCTCAGGGAAGTCCCTTATCCTCAGGGACGTCATTAGCCTAATAGAGAAGACTCCTTCTCCTCAGAAAACAAGTCCTGGGCAAGTCCCTTCTCCTCAAGGACAGTGTCAGTCTAGCAGAGCAGACCCCTCTCCTCAGGGGAGTCCCTTCTCAGGAAGAGTCCTCTGCTCAGGGCAGGGTTCCCAGGAAGTCCCATCTCCTCAGGGAAATCCCTTCTCCTCAGGGAAGAAAGAGCCTTCTTCTCAGGGAACGAGTCCGGGGCAAGTCCCTTCTAGTCAAGGACAGTGTCAGGTTGGCAGCGCACACCCCTCTCCTCAGGGAAATCCCTTCTCCTCAGGCAAAACCCCTCTCCTCAGGAAAGACTCCCCTGCTCAGGACACGGGCCCTGAGGAAGCCCCCTCCCCTCAGGGCAGCCCCTTCCCCCGAGGGCAGCCCGCCCTCGCGGCCGTACCGGGCTCGGTGCCGCCGGCCAGCAGCGCGCCCACGATGCGCTCGGACTCGCCGCCCGCATACATGAAGGCGGTGTCGAGCAGGCGGTGTCCGCGGCGCAGGAAGGCGCGGAGCAGCTCGGCACTCGCCTCGGGCCCGGCGCGCCGGCCCATCTCCATCGCGCCCAGCACCACCGCGGGCCGGGCCCCGCCGCCCGCCAGCG
>WBMZ01002298.1:0-170089 GCA_013400975.1 Atrichornis clamosus
CCGCGGGCCGGGGCGGAGGGGCCGCGGCCGCGGGGTTGTGCGGAGGGAGGGCGGCCGGGCCGCGCCGGGGATGATGCAGCAGCAGCAGCGGCCGCGGGAGCTCCGGGCCGGATCCCGCGGTGCCCCGGTGCTGGGGCAGTCCTGCATCCCCAGGGCCTGGTATCTTCCCCGGGGCGACCCCGGGAGCGGGACCCGGCGGCTTCAGGCTGTTTCTGTTCAGCCTCACTCGTGCCGAGCAGCTGTAGCGTCTGTCAGGAGAGGACTTGTGTTTGGGGGGTCTGTTGCGCTTGAGGAGCTTGAAGGGGGGGACTTCCCAGAGGTGTTTTTTTTCGTGAAAGCTAAATGTCTAGGTGAGTCATTGTGTTGTGACCTGCTGTAATAAATCAGTGTTCAAATTTGCTTTTCTTTGTGCGTTCTGCATAAATCTCCTGGCTTTCCCTTACCTGATGTGGTATGAAGGTTCCACTGTGAGCCAGGAGCACCTGCTTTCTGCTTCTGCCTTGTCAGTAGGGCAGTTCAGTAAATAATTCTTTCTTCTTGTTCTCAAGTCATTGAGAACAACTGCAGGTGCTCCTTTCTCTTGGTAGGTTATGCAAGACCAGACCTGGTAGTTGTTTTGTGGATGAGCATTGCAAAGATGTCTTTTATTTGTGCAGTTACTCCGCAGTCTGTCAGCCTGCATGGATCTGAAACTCTTGACAGCTGGCTCTAGCTTTGGTACAAAACCACACAGTTGTTTTAAGAAAAAAAAATCAACCAAAACCAAGAAATGTGTTCATGTAGAAGGCAGAGATGCTGGGTTTGGCAGCAATTGAAGCAACTGAAAGTAGGTTGCAGTTACGGAGGAATTGTTCTGACATGTTCATGTACTGTTCTCCCACAGTGGTGCTTGAGAAAGACAGGCTGAAAGACTTGTTTTAGGGTAACTTCTTTTCCCATCATACACACTACGTTTTGACAAGCACAGTTCAGCTCTCTGGCAGTGCTTTTATGAAATTCCTGGTTTCCTGAGCAGCATTAGAGCTGTGTGTACCAGCTACAGCTCTTAGGGCAGAGTTGTGGCAGGGCAGAGGTTGAATATTTCCTTCTGAATAATCACGACTCACACTTTTTTCTGATATTTACTGTCAGGGTTGAGAGGCAAAAATAACATTTTCCCTGTTTTGTTCAGAAAGGGAAGCCCTATATGGGAAGATCAGCACCCCAGTGCTGGAAAGTCTAAAGGCATGGTTTTAATTTTGAGGAGAGAGGTGGTCCCACAAAATGCACTGAAACCATCCATATCCACAAGACTCGACTTAACAAAGTGTACTTCAAAACAAGTTCCCAGTTAGCTTAAGCTGGTGAAGATTTAGGGTCTGGAATTAATTTTGAAACAGTATTTTGTTAATTAGACTTTCTGGGAAGCATCTGGAAAAGAGATAAGAAATCAAGGATGGTGAAATTGCAAATGTAACATTGATACTGTTTTTTTAATTGGACCAGCTGATGCATTTGGGGAAAGAGGTCGGTTTTGATGAAGGAACTCAGAGCCTGAAATGTCCCAGTTTTATGTGTTAGAGCTACCGTGCTCTTGTCACTTGTCTTTTAAATCAACATGTGTTATGTGGTGCTGTTTTCCTTCTTTGTGAAGCTGCATGAAATTGCTCTGTTGTTTGTCAAGCATCTCTTCACAGGTTACTGAGATCCAGGTCAGCACCACTGTGGTGTTTTCCACCCTGCACATGTGATTTCTTCCCCCTTTGCTCCACCCATCAGTTTATTCAGTTCTAAAGAGAGCTGGGAAAACAATGTAAAATTATCCTTGAGGTTTGTCTTGTGCCAAGACAAGGTGCTAGGCAAGCTTTTCCGCTCCCAAGATAAGTGTTGCTGATATGTCTTATTCGTTTATCTTTTTTTTTTTAAATTTTCTCCCCACTTGTCAGTGATTCAGACAAGATAACACTGGGAATTCTTTCAAATGTCCTCAAAATTGTTGTTTAGAAGAGTTTAGAAGCCAGGCTGCTGCAGGAGTCATTAACATCAAGTTCATCAGATTTTTCCACTTCTTTGTTGCAATGACGTGAGCTCTTCATATCTGCTTCATTTCCAGCCAATAGTAATATTTTGGATCCTTGTCTGTGCTATTAATATCACTTATCTTTTAAATTTTTTTTTAACAGCCATGAGCAAGGTTATTTAAACCCTGCTTAAGAAACACAAACTCTTAATTTCTTTTATAGCTGCATGTTACTGAGACACGTTTAAAGTCTTTTGCATATCCAGGTACCACCATGGAAATGTTTATTGTGCTCAAAAGCACGAAACCATGAAATCCTCTGTTCTTGGGCTGCTTGGACATATGAGCTTGGTGGAAGAGTGTGTTGTTCTGTTTTGTACAGACTTTGAGTTATGTGGTTCATACTGTTAAAAATCTACCCATGAAATGGTAAATTCCTCAGAGACTGAAACGTGGTTATCGGTGCTACACTTCATTTAAGTCTATTTCCCTCTTGCCCAGCTTCATTTAGAACTAATCATATTTTTAATGTTTGATGAAGTAGTGTAAGAACTAAATGTTAGATTCAGATCAGCACAGTTGGATGGATGAAGCTCGTAGACACCACAGGCTAAGTACTGGTGTCATGTCTTGGGCTGCCAGTGCCTTTCACTTTTCATCTCAGTTTGATGCAAATGATTAGATTAGATTTGTATCTTTGCAGTTGAAGCTGTTCCTGTGTGCTGAGCACCTCCCTGAAGGCACATTCCATGATATGGATTATTGGCTTTATTTGTGTGTTTCCCTCTCTTCCCCTTGGCCTTACTCCTCCCCTTTGATACCACAGTGCAGCCACCCAGTAGTGGGGCCAGACTGTGCCAGCTCGTGTGGCTCCAGGTTTAGATTTGTTTCAATCTCTGAACCTTAAAGGTGGATATGCAACTCTAATCTGCAAAATATGCCAGGTATTTTCTTACAATCATGAGAGGAAATCTGACATGTAGGTGAAAGGAAACATCCTTTCTTGTCCTAGGAAATCCCCTCACATGAGTGTTGGTGAAAATGGGGGACACGAGAGACATCTGTCCTCACCTGGATTCCATAGGAGAGGTGACCAGGGATGATTTGCTGCTCAAATCCAAGGTACAAATGTTGTGGTTATCAGCCCTTTCCCTTTTATCTGTTGTGCATGGGTTTGCTTTTTGCAGAAAATGCTGCCTATCCCCAGAGAGAAACTCTCTTTCCCACACTGATGTGCCCTGCACATGTCCCATAAAGTCACCCTTTGTGACCCCACCTGATCTATTTCTCACTGCTGAAATGTGTCACTTAGCTAAAGTGCTGCAAATGAGTATTTGATTGGAAGTGTGATATTGAGGAATGAAATGCTGTGGGCTGCAGGTTGGGCTGTCTCACAGAGAAGTTTCCCATTCTTGAAGGACTCAGTTACTCAAAAACCAACCAAGCAAACCAACCTTCTTTTATCATGAATATGCAGGGAACTTGCCAGTCTTGTGGAGCTGTGGGACCAAACCTCTGGGCTTGTCTTCAGGTAAAACTGGCTTGTTTGTGTGCGTGATGTGGTGAGACTTCACTTGAATAGCATTTATACTGAAAAAAAGAGCGAGAAGCAAAGAGGGGATTCACAGTAGAATTATCCACTGGTTTTTGGTGGATTCCAAGGAAGAGACTCCCAATATGAAAGGGTAATGCTGTCAGAATGACAAGATGTAAGGGTTCAGTCCTTGCAGGGGATTGCCCTTGCTATTCCCAGTAGGAATGAAATGCCCAGTGCTGGCTGTTGGCTGGATGCTGCCTCTGCTGGCACCTGTGAAGGGACTGCAGGGTGACACCTTGGAAGTGAGGAGGGAGGGAATGCCACAGGACATGCAGGCTGGCAGGGACAGGTTATTTTTACACTGGAATGCCCAGGCATTTTGGGGTTGCTCAGATGAGATGCCTTTTGGGGCAACGGCCTTGGAACGGTGCCTTTACCTGGGTGCAAACCTGGTTCCAGGTTTTCTTTCATAAATCACTTATCAATTTCCATCAATTCTAAATTTCCATTTTGTTCTGGGCCCTGAATAAAAAGCAGGTTAGAAAACTGGCAAGATAATGCTGAAGTTGCTGCTGCTGGTAGGACTGGAGTTGCAGACTGTTTTCTGAAGGGTCTAACTTGATGTGCCCATTGTGCTTTGGCTCTTCTCCCTCTCTAGATTGGTTGTCCTTATGTTGGTTGTGGGGAATCCTTTGCTGACCACAGCACACTTCATGCACAGGTGAGCTTTTCTCTGTCACCCACATTTCAACAGAGCTGGATTTTCCCCATTCCATATTCTGGCAATCCTGTCCTTCAGCTCGAGCCAACTGCCAGAGGAGACGTGTTGTTTCACCTTTCGGTTTTCAGGCCAAGAAGCACAACCTGACGGTGAATCTGACCACGTTCCGTGTGTGGTGCTACGCCTGTGAGAGGGAGGTGTTCCTGGAGCAGCGCCTGGCAGCTCACCCGCCCTCGCCCCCAGCCAGGGTCACCGAACCGGTGGGTCTGTGCCACACAGCGCAGGGGTGAACGCTTGGCAGGGTTTGTGTTTGCCTGGTGGAAGATTAGCCCAGTGGTTCTGTCACTGTGCAGCGTCTGCTGTGACTGGGATGCGTTCACTGAAGGTGGCTGCCTGTAGCCAGAGGACCACTAGTCCTGACTTAAGGGTTTCCCAGCAAAAACACTTCCAGATGACTTAGGGGTGGGAAACACATCTTTAAGGTGCCTTCCAGCCCAAACCATTCTATGATCCTATGATTCTATGATTTGAATACCCATTCTAACTTTATTTTTAAGCTTTTCCATGGGATGTCTGCATGTCTGTCACATCTTCATTTCCAATGCATGACCCATGGAAGTTTTAGCTGCCAGACCAGAAACACCATGTGCTTGTGACACTGCTGCTCATTCCTGATGCTTCTTATCATGTGAACTGCAAGCAGTAATGGCACTATTTCCACTCCCTCCTGGCTTAGTGAGAAGGGTAGACAGTGCAACTGGTTCTCTCCTACTTTTCTTGAAGGCTGGCTGGATTGATGTGTGAGATAATATCTCTCACAGCTCATCTTTCAAAGCAGGTCTCACTGATGCTTATTTCTCTGTCTTTAATCTAGGATTCTCCTTTGCCTGCTCACCCTCTGAAAGCTGTTCCAATTGCAGTGGCTGATGAAGGTGAATCTGAATCAGAGGATGATGATTTGAAACCAAGAGGTAACTTTGCATTGAGTTGATCAAAGGACTGGCAGGGCTACTTGGCAATCTGTAGGACGTGCACTGAGAGGTTCCTGGGATCAGAATGTGGAGACTGCCTAGAAAGGGCTGGATTCCCTCTCCTTAGGGGGGAATATAGAAAGCAGCACATCTGGAAAGTGATTCATCCCTCTCTTGTTTGTGCTTTAGGCCTTACTGGAATGAAAAATCTTGGGAACTCCTGCTACATGAATGCAGCACTTCAGGCTCTCTCTAACTGGTAGGCATTAGGGCTTTCAGTGTCAACTGACTGCACTAAATACCAAGTGTCACCTCTGATCTGAAACCTCCATGAGGCTTGCAAAGAGAGGTCAGCCATGCTGGGGACAGAAAACAGGAGTGTTATTTTAGGGCAACTGAAGTGTTGCAGTAGGAAATTGAGTGACCAGCCAGCTTGTGGCTGTGTACAAGACTCACGTTTAGATGAGTGCTTGAAGTAAAACTTCATCATTTCTGTTGCAACAGAAATTATTTATCCCAGGGAAAGCCATGTCACATCTCTTTATTCTGTCCAGTGATAAAATTCTAACAACCCATATCCTAAAATATTCCTCACTAGTTCTAGGATCTCTTCTGGACTGAGAACAGGTTCAGATCAGTCTTTTTCATTTGTTTCAAGTGTGGACTCAAATCTGCATCTGGAATCACTTCTTCCCTTGGTTTAAAAACAGTACCTTAAGCATGTTTTTGATAAGGCCTTCATTGAAGTTTTGATAAATAAATAGAAGCAGAGGAGACATTTCTGTGTGCTGAATTCTTCTCTTTCTTTTGTAGCCCACCTCTCACGCAGTTTTTCCTGGAATGTGGTGGACTGGTCCGTACGGATAAGAAACCTGCCCTGTGTAAAAGTTACCAGAAGTTGGTGTCTGAGGTTTGGCACAAGAAACGGTGCGTGGTCACCCCTGATCCAGCCTGGCCAGGTTTCAGAGGTGTCTTAGTTCTGAGGGCTGGCATCAGCAAAGAGGAAATCTGATCCTCAGGGACAAGTGCATTGTCTAAGGCAGTCATTTCACACGATGGGGATGTGGGGATTCCCCTGGATCCAGGAGATTCCATGTCCTGCTGCTGGTAATAAAATTGACATGTTGATGTCAGTGAAAAGAATTCATTCTTAATATTGCAACTTTTAAAAGGAAGAGGTTTTTTAAAATGTAGTTCCCTGGTTGGCAATGAACTAAAAATGATGGAGTAAGGGAATACTTGTGGCTATTTCCAAGTATTTCTCATGGACTTCAGTGAGCAGCACTTAATTGCACTGCTCTTGATTAGCAGAGGAATTGATGATTTTGATGGAAAAAGTGATACAGAGATTTTTACCGAAGAGAGTGGAAAATGCAGGTGGTGTTTTGGAAAATGGTTGCTATTGTTTCAAATTCTAAACCAGTTCAAAGGACAGTGTGAAAGTATGCAGCTCTATTTAAATCTGAAGATGTCTGCTCTGTGCAATCAATTAAAAAACATGAAATAGGAATTTAAATGGCATTGCATGTTTGTCCCAAGTTCATTTTTAACAAGGGATAGGTAAGATATGGAGCAAAAGTGAACTGTCTTTGTGGAGAAGGAGGCTTTAGACTTTGAAGTGATATCCTGTCATTTTAACACTGATTTATCTCATTTACTGGGTGGTCAGCCCACCCAGATTTTGAGACAGACATGGTGCTGGAAAATCAAACCAAGTAACTAATTACCAAACCCTGCTCTGGAAAGAATCACTTGAGACCATTCAAAGTATGGACAGAGCTGTAAATGAAATGTCTTTTGGGGAAGGGCCTCTCTGGAAGGACAGACTGAAATGACTTCGAGGTGTTTTCTGTCTCTTGGTGTGTTTATGTCACCCAGCTAATGCAGAAATCTCTGCCCAGGCTTTGCAGGTGCAGAATTATCCTTTGTCCTCTTTACCTGCTCACCACACCCTCTGCTGTGGCCTGTTAGAAACTGGCTCCAGGCCTGATAAGCAAACTGACTTCTTTTTTCTTTTTCCATATCTACACAGCCCGAGTTATGTTGTTCCAAGCAGTCTTTCCCATGGAATTAAACTTGTCAACCCCATGTTCCGAGGCTATGCACAGCAGGTGGGGCCTGAAAAAAGCCATGCCATTGTTTCAAAGACGGTGGGAATTTAATTCCTGTAGTGGTGGTGCTTGTGTTCAGAAGGAAGAGCTTGAGCTCGGGGGTCGTGGCCTTTTTGTGTCAATATCACTGGTCTGATACAGTACTTGGGTGGGATTTGGGAGATGTGGATTCTTTTCCAGGCCTGCCTCTGGCTTGCTGGTACGAAATCTGCATTTCTTGTGTCAGCTTGCTCACCTCTGAAAGTATGATGGTCAAATCCTTTATAAACAGCTTTGAGGTCTATTGATATCTGCTCTGTAAGAGTTTGCTGTCATTTAGTCATGTCAGAGCTGAGAAACCTGGATAAATCTGCACTAAAAAGTCAAAAGTAAGAACATTCTATATTCTTTTTCTGGGGAATTACAGCAAACTAAATCTTATTTAAAGGTAGTATCCTTTATTTTTTTCTTTGAAGTCTTTATCAGTGCAGCTCTTCTGTTTGTTCTTTAGAATAAAATGTAAACAAAAAACTATGATTAGAAAATTTACTACAGAAGTGACAGTACATCAAAACTGTGATAGTGACAAGAAATCAAAATGAAGAATAAAAACAATGATTAATGAAAGAACTTCTATATTTGTCTTTGATGTGAAATACGTTGGATTGGAGAACTCTGATCTGAAGAGATAAATCTGAAAGGTAGGCAGGGCAGGCTAAAAGCCAAACTTCATAAAATAACAGAGACATCATAATTAACTTTCTGGAGTTGTCAAAATACCAGGTTGCTTTCCAGCAGCTCCTTTGAAGGCAATGTATCAGCTCTTTTACCATGTATTATGGATGTAGGAGCTTGCACCTAGACTGTATAGCCTTGGGTTTCTGGTTCCATTCCCTGCTTATTAAAGATTTTAATCTGCCCTCTCTAAGAGATGGGTTGCCATGAGCAGAAGTCAGTGTCCGTAAAATTTGTTTGTGGCTAGGTGTCTGTTCTCCAGGGCCTGCTGTTTTCATCAGGTTTCTCCTTGTCTCTTGCCTGTTATCTGTGGCAAACCCATGGTAAATACACTCCTGGTTTGCCTGCTATGGCTGTTCTCTGGCTTTCAGTGTCTTTCAGCTGAAGATACTCAGATTAAAAAATTGTGTCTTTTAATTATTTAGGAGTTAAAGCCTTTCTGTGGCAGACAGGCCTGTTGGTACATGGCCCTGCTTTAGCAGGGACTCTGTGCTGCAGAGCTGACCTTTGTGGGCACTGTTGGAATTGACTGCGAGTGGAGCCATCTCCTCCTTTGCCCCTCTCATTTGCCCCATTTCTGTCTGGGTACTGACGTGGAATCTTGGTTTCCAGGACACTCAGGAGTTCCTGCGCTGCCTGATGGATCAGCTCCACGAGGAACTGAAGGAGCCAGTTGTTGCAGAGACGAGGGATTTGGACACCAGTGACCAGGAGGACAAGCGGGAGGGGGACCGGAGCCCTTCGGAGGACGAGTTCCTGTCCTGTGACTCCAGCAGTGACAGGGGTGAGGGAGAGGGCCAGAGTCGCACCTCAGGGAGCATAGGCAGCAGCTCCCTGGCAGAGACAGAGCTCTTGATCCAGGATGAAGCAGGGAGAGGGATCTCAGAGAAAGAGAGGATGAAGGACAGGAAGTTCTGTGGCCATCGGCGCAGCAACTCAGAGCAGGTGGATGAGGATGCAGATGTTGATACCACGATGATGCCAGTTGATGGCAGAGCCTCACCTGAGATGCTGCCAGCTCCCCGTCCTGCCAGCCCATGTAGGATACCAGGTATGCACCTCTTCCTGTCGGGATATTTCCCAGAAGACACATTATCATCCTCCACGTGGTGTGGTGCAGGGGCAAACACATAATGTGACTGTTCCTCCTCTGGCTTTCAAAAGATCTTGCATCCAGGGTTTTCCCCAGTCCCTGCCTTTTTGCACAGTTGCTTCTGTAAGGAAATGTACTCAGTGAGCCAGAGAGGTGCTTAGCCAGGATATGAGCTGTGAGCTGAGTAAAGGCACAGCAGTGAGAGCTGCCTCTGCCAAGCCTGCAAACACTGTGTTGATGCCTTTTAAGAAAAAAGGTTTGGTATGTGTACATTGTTTTATTTGATACGCTGGCATGGGGAAATATAACTGTGGAGAAGGCATGGCAGAAGATATTTGCTAGTGTTGGACTGTGGGCTTAGGGGAGAGAAAAGGGAGAGGCACAGTTTGTGCATTTCTGTGTGTCAGGGAAAAGAGCAGCAGTGTGGAGTCACCTCAGGCTGAACATACCCGATCTTTCAACGCTTCTTTATGTAAGAGTCTTACTCTGCCAGCTGGCACTGAAGGCAGCAATGCTGTTTGTGTGGATTAGGGCTACAGGAGCAAGCTGCAAAAACTAATTAGTCATAAGTGTGAAAAAATGGCGAGTTGTTTTTTGGGGTTTATTACTATGTGATTATTAACTGTTCAGAACAGCTCCGTGTGCACTCTCACCCGTGACTGAGGGAGCTGTGTCTGCCAGCCTGTGCAAGCAGCCAGTTAATGGACACTGAACTTTGCCTTTGGGAAAGATTCTGTGCTGGAACACAGAGCTGGGCTGACACTGAAGGCAGTGGGGTTGCCTTTCATAACTGGGGTTTTCACCAGTGCCTTTTTCCCTCCCTGTTTTCCCAAACAGAGCCTGACAATGATGCCTACGTGCGCTGCTCCTCACGCCCTTGCAGCCCGGTCCATCACGAAATGCACTCCAAGCTCTCCAGCAGTCCTCCCCGCTCCAGTCCTGCCAGGCTTGGACCTTCCTACATACTCAAGAAAGGTAGTGCAAGGAGGGATTGCTGGGAGGCAGAGGGGGGAACATGCACAGGAAGAGGGGAGAGAAGGAATCCATCATGATTCTTGATCAGGAGATGTAAGAAGTGCTGATTCCCCCGAACACCGGTGTGTTCTAAAATAGTGTTTGACAAAGACCAAAGTAAACCTGCAGGTAAAGTCAAGCTCTGAGCACAACGATGTTCTAGTGTACTCTTACACTGGAGCCTGAAATTATCTCCATGGCTGCATCTGTGTTCTATGTTTGTCATTAATAAAATGGCTCTGAAGTCCCAGGCACAAGCTCTGTCCCTTTAGGGGAGTGTGGAGATGCAAAAACATTTGTCTGCCAGACTTGAATTTCATAGCATGTGGGCCAGAGAACTGTAAGATGCTGTTACTGACAGATCTTCCTGCCTCTTGGACATCTTGGGCTCACAAGAATGGAATTAAGGCTGCAGATGTCTCTGCAGTGCTGGGAGCACTGTCAGGCTGCAGAGTGGAGCCTGCCTTGTGTTGTTATCAAACTGGTCCCTTCATCCCAAAGCAAACTGCAAATCAAAATCCCTCAACGCTGCACAGTCTGCAAACACAATGGCTTGTGCCTGTACCACTGTGCCTCCAGCTGCTCTGTGAGGACATTCTTTCTTCAGCTGTGTCCCAGCCCCTTGGCTGAGGTCAGCACAGCCGCAGATGTTCTGGCTGCATGAAAAGCACTCTGTCTCCCTGCACGTGTGTGTGGGGACGGGGTTTGTTATTAAACAAAACTCTGCATTAGGTCAGTCCCTGATGTGGAGAGTCGTCTTCAGTGAAAGACACTTGGGGAACACGTGGTAAATGTCAGAGGAAAAGAAAATGGACAAAGTACACAGGCAGGTGATGGGGGAGAGGAAGTGAAGTGCAAAGCTTGGAGCAAAATGTCGCAAGACCTCAGAAAACCAGGGACTGTCTGTGGCAGGACTGGGCTTCTGAACACATAAGAGGATGGAAACAGGAGTTTCAGTAAGACAATTTCTGCCTCCTGAGAGCTGGCTGGTGTTGGTTCAGTTGGCTGCCTCCCCCTTGTACCGCACACAGCAGCAGAGTCCTCTGTGTCCCTTCACAACTTGCCTCACCGTGTCCCTGGAATGGGGTCTGAATATCAGGACAGTTCTTGTGTGGCTGTGACTCTGCAGAGACGTGAGACTGAGAGGGCCATTCCTTGTTTTCCAGCCCAGATGCAGGCTTCTGGGAAAAAGAAGAAAGAGCTCCGTTACCGCAGTGTGATTTCCGACATCTTCGACGGCTCCATCCTCAGCCTGGTGCAGTGCCTCACCTGCGACAGAGTGAGTGTCCTGGTCCTCTCACCCACCCAGCACAGGTTTTGAGCTCGTAGATCTCCTCCTAGAGAATGATGCTGCTCTTTCCAAACCCTGTGGGGTGCAGGACCTGCTAAAGTGGCGATAGGTGATGGCAGGGGAGGTGTGAGAACCTGCCATGCCAAGGGGTTTGTCTGTAGGGCTCTGTTTGCTGAGCCATGTTACTGAGTTGACCCAGCAGTGTCACAATCACATTAGAAAACCGAGTCCAGTGCTACAAAAGCCACAACAGAAGTCAGTGTGCTGACAGCAGGGAAGAATAATTAACCACAGTGAGTTGCTCCTGCTGCCAGCTCAGGTTTCCAGCCTAGACAAAATTCAAGCAGTGATAAAAGGTGATGGAGGTCAGGTCCCAGCTCCTTTATGCACACAGGAAACCCAGACCTCTTCCTCTTGGATATTTCCAGGTTTCTACAACAGTGGAGACGTTCCAGGACCTGTCACTCCCAATCCCAGGGAAGGAGGACTTGGCCAAGCTGCACTCTGCCATCTACCAGAATGTGCCAGCTAAGACAGGGGCATGTGGGGACAATTATGCCTCACAGGGCTGGATTGCTTTCATCATGGAGTATATCCGGAGGTGTGTTCCCTGTGCAGGACCTCTGTTCTCTGGAGTTTTCCCTGCAGTGCTGGAAGGCAGCTGTCCCTAACCAGTGGTGTTCACCCTCAGATGTCAATTGGAACCACTCCTTGGAGGACACTAGGTGGTACCTCACAGGGCTTTGAGCCTTTTCCTGTGAACCAGTTGCTACTGTTCTCTAGTTCTGTCACACACCTTGAGAGCTCTTGTGCAGCTAGTCACCCCTCACTGCTGCCTTTAGCTCAGACTTGCCCTCCAGAGCAAGTTAATTCCTGGTGTAGTTTTCCAAAACATTTCTAGTTTGAGTAGGAACATCAGCTGAGAGCAGTCATGCTTTCCCTGCTCCTCTGGATTTGGGATGAGCTTAGGACCTACAGCTAGAAGGAAGTTTATCATCCATGTGGGGTTTTGTGTGCCAAAGCATTCAACTATGTTATTTATAACTTTTAATCCCTTCTCCTCTGCAGATTTGTGGTATCCTGTATCCCTAGCTGGTTTTGGGGTCCC
Source organism: Atrichornis clamosus (assembly GCA_013400975.1). Lineage (NCBI taxonomy): Eukaryota > Metazoa > Chordata > Aves > Passeriformes > Menuridae > Atrichornis > Atrichornis clamosus. The sequence continues at coordinate 12,560 of WBMZ01002298.1, forward strand.
GTGGTGACACTGGAGGATTGCCTTGCTGCCTTTTTTGCAGCAGATGAGTTGAAGGGTGAGTTTTTTTCAGTGGGGTCTGACAGCATGGAGGAGCATTTCATTTGCATTTTGGAGGCAGAGTAAATCTCATAGGAATCCGGCCTCGATGTGTCATTAGAGACTGGCAGTGCCAAAAGTTGGCAGCTCAGCATCTCTGAGCAGGAGTGAGGCTTTCTACCTGCTCAGGGGTGGGAAATCTGGGTGAAAGTGTCCTCAGTGAGGAGCAGACATAGCTGTTGGCTGGTTGGGTGCTGTGGCTTCTTAGTTTCTTCACTTTCTCCTCCTTAAGCTCTCCAGGACTCACACCATTTGCTGTTCATGTGTGGTGGTGGGCACTTGCCTACTTTCCTGCTAGCTGACTGCATCCTCTTCTTGCCTACACTTATTGAGAGGAGTGGTTTTGATCTCTTCTCATCCTGACTTGCCCAAGAGGCTCTTAATATGTTTTCTTTGCACTGTCTGGAAATGGAGCTGTGTCAGCCTTGTATTCTCTGAGCAGCTGCTTAATGGCTCTCTCCTCTCTCTACAGGGGACAACATGTACAGTTGTGAACGCTGTAAGAAGTAAGTTGGTATTATCTGTATTGTGTTGCATGTCTGGAGTTTTATTTCTGGAACTTTATTTCTCTGTACTGCTGTCAAACATTTTGCTGGGCCCTCTGCCTGGACAGTTCTTCTGCTGGAATTCAGGATTTGTCTTGGATTCCAAAGTGAGCAAGATCCAGCTGTGCCTTTTGCATCCCTTTGCTGTAGAGAGTTCTCACAGCTCGTTTCTTTTCCTCCCTCAGGCTGAGGAATGGGGTGAAGTACTGCAAAGTCCTCCGGCTCCCAGAGGTGAGTAAAAGCACCTTGTTTCCTAATTCTCTTTTAGCAGCCAGTGAGGAGGTGAGGAGCCAGAGGTAGCACGAAAACAGCAGGTTTTTTTGATGGCAAAGTCCTATATCTAGACGAGAAGAGACTTTTATTCTAAGCTGACGAGCCAGCAGGATTCATGAGAAACAGGCAGAGAGCTCCTGCAAAGATCAGACACACAGAGATGTGCAGTGCTCCCAGAGCTCCCGTGGCAAAACTGTGCTTTGGTGTCCTCTGTCCTTGGTCTTTCAGATCCTTTGCATCCACTTGAAACGGTTCCGGCACGAGGTGATGTATTCCTTCAAGATCAACAGCCACGTCTCCTTCCCCTTGGAAGGGCTGGATCTGCGGCCTTTCCTCGCCAAGGAATGTGTCTCCCAGATCACCACCTACGACCTCCTGTCAGTCATCTGTCACCACGGCACAGCTGGCAGTAAGTCCTTCCCTGGGAGCACGGGAACAGGATGGGAGGAGTGTGAGTGGGGCCGGAGTGTGGTCAGGGACAGCCAGCACCTCTGGTGGGATGAAGGGCAGCCTAAGGCCCCCTCCATTCCCTGCCTGAGCAGCCTCTGCCCTTCCAAAAGTGAACTGAGCAGCTTCTGACAGATCCCCTGCAGCTATTTCAGCCTCCCCACGGGCTTGGCTCAAACCCTTTCCCAATGTTCAGTCTTGCTGAGAGGCTCTTCCAAGGAAGGCAAATCAGGGCGACAGTGCCAGGCTCTGCTGCTCCGGCAAAGCTTGCCTGAACAGGAATTATCCTTTTTTTGTCTCTCTCTCTGTTCTGTGCCAGCAGCTAATCCTCTTTGCGCTGCTGACATTATCCCAGGCCTGCCTTCTGCCTGCACTGCAGATCCCAGCAGTGCTGTGCTTTGTGTTCCAGGTGGCCACTACATTGCCTACTGCCAGAACGTGATCAATGGCCAGTGGTACGAGTTCGACGACCAGTACGTCACCGAGGTCCACGAGACTGTGGTGCAGAATGCAGAAGCCTATGTGCTGTTCTACCGGTGAGCTGTGCCCTCAGCCCCTTCCTGGGTACAGAATGCCTAGAAATGCATTTCACAAATGGAGTTTTCCTCTCCCTGCCTCAGGAAAAGCAGCGAGGAAGCTGTGCGAGAGCGCCAGAAGGTCGTGTCCCTGGCCAGCATGAAGGAGCACAGTTTGCTCCAGTTCTACATCTCCCGAGAGTGGCTCAATAAATTCAACACCTTTGCTGAGCCTGGGCCCATCACCAACCACACGTTTCTGTGCTCCCATGGAGGTAAGGCTGCTGGAAGTAGGAGCAGCACCTTTTATGCTTCCTGGTGCATTAACAAATGCAGGAAAAAGCTCCAGCTGCCATCCTCATACAGGGACGCTGCAGTGGGATCCCCTTTGGCAGAAACTCCAGCCTGCTCAGGGAGGGATGAGACAATTACCCATTGTGCTGCTGGTTGGAGGCTGGAGGGGGATGTGTAGTGCTGGGAAACAACAGTTTTCAGTTCTCTGTGTTTAAAAACAAACCTGTAGAAAGCAGATAGGGCAGGGTTTATCTGTGTTACCCTGTCAGCAGGGCTGGCCCTCGGGGTTTGTTTGGAGAAGGGAGCATGTGGGAGCTGATACCACATCTGACTCTGCTGCTGCTTCATCAGCCGTGCTGGGAACACTCAGTGTTTGTAAATCTCTCTTCTAAATTGGAAATGAAGCATTTGATTAGGAATTGAGGCTTAGATTGAGTAACCTTCACAGTTAATGAACTCTTGACTGTCTTCCATTAGCAAAGGAAGCAGATTCTGGAATCAGAGTTCTCAGAAAGGAAAACCTGCCTATTTGTGTCCGTTGTACAGAATACTGAGTTCCCTGACTAACTCTTTTGCTTGCCTTTTGTCCACAGGGATCCCTCCTAATAAATACCACTATATCGATGACCTGGTTGTGATTCTGCCCCAGAATGTGTGGGAATATCTCTACAACAGGTGGGTGAATATGGCCATTCCATTCTTTCTCCCAGTATTTGGTAAAGTCTCCTGATCCAAGCCAGAATGATCTCCCTGTCCCAGGGCGATGGTGTGGCTGAGTAAAGGCAGCTCTGTGCCCTCAGCTGCAGATGCACCTGCCTCACCAGTACGTGGAGTAGTACAAAAATCCCAGGATGCGGGGCTGGGAAGCATTTCCACTCTGCTACAGTTCCCCATTCCCCTCCCTCTCCCCGTGCCCAGGTTTGGGGGTGGCCCTGCTGTGAACCATCTGTACGTGTGCTCCATTTGCCAAGTGGAGATCGAAGCCCTGGCCAAGCGCAGGAGGATCGAAATCGACACCTTCATCAAGGTTGGAATGGGAAGCATCTGGAAGCAAGGCAAAGGGCAGGGGTGGGAAATGGGAGACCTGGAAAACTCCTGCCTGTTTTCTAGAACGTGATCTACAGCATGGCCAGGAGATTGGCCTGGGGGTTCCCCAGTGCAGAGGGGCAGCTGGGACATGGGAATGCCGTGCAGACACCAAGCATGAAACCAGCCTTGTCTCTTGCCTGCTCCAGTGAGCAGGAGCAGGGTGTGAGGGAGGAATGACACATGGGGTTCTTCTGGAGAATGGCAAACAGCCTTGCAGTTAGCAGAGGGGGCTCCCCCTGATCTCAGGAGTGACTGAGTCCTTCCTGCCTGTCTCTGTTCCCTGCTCTCCCAGCTGAACAAGGCTTTCCAGGCAGAGGAGTCTCCAAGTGTCATCTACTGTATCAACATGCAGTGGTTCCGGGAGTGGGAAGCCTTTGTCAAGGGGAAGGATAATGGTAAGGATCAGACATCTGGGGGTCTGTCAGGGGGGAGAGGGGGAATGGAAACAACTCCATTTGCTGGGTCCTGGCTGAGCTCTGCCCCTGGCTGGGGTGACGAGGCTGAGCAGGGTTCAGGCACCAGCCACTGGCACTGCCTGCAGGGCCCCAGGGCTGGGCAGAAATGACTCAGAGAACAAGATAGGAAAGCAGCTGAATCTTGAGGCAGTGAGGAAAGCAGAGGGACTGTGACATGTTTGTTCTCCTCCAGAGCCCCCTGGACCAATTGACAACACCAAGATTGCCCTCACGAAACCAGGTGGCCACGTGCAAGTCAAGCCGGGTAAGGCTGGTGCTTGCTGCCTGTGGTGTTGCTAAAAGGTGAAGGAGAATGCTCCACTGGTTCTGGCTGTCCAGAATGAAGTGGTCACAGAGCGAGGTGGTGTTGCAGAGGATGACAGTTCTCTGCCCAACCCCCTGCCCTGAGTGAGCCAGTGGCAGCTCCTGCATGACCAGCTTGTTGCTGTGAGTGGTTCCTGCAGTCTCCCAGCTCCTGCCTTGCTGCTCCCCAGCCCCTTCCACCATCCCCTTTGTGCTGGAGCTTTGATCTTGTGTTGCTTTTGATGTGGTCTTCACTCAGCATCTGCTGTGCTCCAGCTTCCCAAGTGAAAACAGCCTCATGTTGTGCCTGGCGAGGTTTAAACTGGGTATAATGAAAAATTGCTATCTGGAAAGGGCTGTCAAGGTTTGGAACAGGCTGGCTGAGGCAGTGGTGGAGTCACCATCCCTGGAGGGATTTAGAAGATGTGTAGATGTGGTGCTTGGGGACCTGGATTAGTGGAGGACACTCTGGAGGTGGCACGGCAGGGGCTTTGGAGGGGACCACGGGTGTCTCCTCCTCCCAGGCCGGGGAGGTGTTTGGAGAGGAAATCCTTGTGTTGTGGTGCTCCAGCCTTTCCCTACACCCAGTGCCTGCTGTTGTCCCTTGCAGGTGCTGACTACGGGCAGATCTCGGAGGAGACGTGGGTTTATCTAAGCACCCTGTATGGAGGGGGCCCTGAGATTGCCATCAGGCAGAACGTGGCCCAGGTGCAGGAGCTGGAAAACCTCCACGGGGAGCAGAAGATCGAGGCAGAGACCCGGGCGGTGTGATCCGTGCGGATGGGGCAGGGCAGGGACGGCACAGGTACCTCTGGGGGGGCTGGGAGCCAGGGAATCCTGAGGGGTCAAACCTCCTCCAGTGTCTGGGACTCAAGGTGTGTGCAGCTCCCTCTACCGCTCCCGGGGCAGGCAGGCTTCCCCCTCATCCTTTCGCGTGGCTCTGAGCACGGGATGGTGCTGGGAGAGACTGGGGGAAAGCTCTGCACCTCCCCTCTGGGTGAAGCCGTGGTCCGAGGCTGCAGCCACAGTCACAGGGTTGTCCTGACCTGAGCCCTCTCCCTTTCCTTTGCTTACACCAAACCAGCACTCCCAGCTTGGCCCCAGTGCACTGAGCTCTGCACCTCTGCAGGTTTTGCTTTTGGCACTTTTCTTTTTAACTCAAATGTGTAAAGATAATGAAGCATTATTTATGTTTCCAGCGGGCAGTGTTGCATTAGAGAAACCTGGTTTTTGAGGCTGAGTAAAGCCACGAGGTCTCCCTGTGGTTTTTTGCTGGTGGTGCACAGCTGTCACAACTTCCTAGTTTTGCTCTTTATCAAATTCTTCACATTCAGTTAAAATCAACCAAGAAATTTGGAAAGAAGCCGTTCTTTTCTTCTTTCACCCCAAACCCACACCTTCATGGTCCTGCAGAATTTTATTTTCTCCTTGTTCAGCACGTTTTTGGAGAACAAAGCTGGAAGGTGAATCCTCCTTCCTCAAACCTTCCTCACACTGACCCTGCCCTGAGCCTGTGTCTCCCCTGAGCTGGGGAGAAGCAGAGGGGGCTGAAAGCTGAGGAGGGGCCCCCCTTTGTTCACAAAGAGCCCCTTCAGAGGGGTCACCCTGGGCTGGGGCCGGGGCCTGGCTGAGCTGGGCCCAGGCTGGTGAAGCAGCTTTTTGGGAACAAGCTGCTTTCTGCAAACAAGATCCCACCTCTGTGCTGAGGTCATTGCAGATGTCCTTTGTGTGTACAGTGGCTCATTTAATGAATTTGCTCCCCAGCCTTCTGCCACCAACACAGCCAAGGAGCAGCTGATGGAGGCAGTGGAGACAGAAGTGAAGGCAAAAGAGGCCAAACTCCACTTTTCTCAGCAGGGCTATTCTTAAAATGGCTTTTGTTCATCTTGCAGAAAGGCAAGAGTTTAATCTTTGCAAGCCTTTGAGTGCAGTTTAATGGAGGCAGAGAAGGCAGAGCTGCCTCCCAGGGCCTGAGGAACCAAACTGTTCATGGTGTGGATGATTCCACAGCATCATGTCTGGCCTTAGTGGCAGACTCTGCATGGAGCTGGGAGCACCTGAGCTCCTCACATTAAAAAATAGAGGGAGGGAGAGTGAGGGAAAAGCTGCTCCTTAGAGAGAGAGGGGGGTAGGACAGGAGAATTTGAGAAGAAAAACATGGCCTTCACGTTATTTTTTCTTTTTTTTAGATCAAATGTTTGTTGCAAACAGCAACTTCTTTAAAAATTCTCTGTAATTGATTCAGCATGTTAATTTTACAATCCTGTTTATGGGATGCTTGTTTAGACCCAGCCAGGCCTGAGGGGAGGTCAGAGAATGAGCCACTGTTGGGATTCTCATTGTTCCAAGCTGTCTTTGTTCCCCACTGCAGCCGCCCTGGGCTCTGCTGCAGAGCCTGCAGGGCTGCATGTCCATGTTGTCCGTGTGTCCAGAGGGTGCTGTACAGACTGTAATGACACTCCTGTGCTTCAGTGTTAGACCTTGTGCTGAAAATGTGGTACAATAAATACATGTGCATTCAACAGGGCCTGCCTTGCCTGGTGAGAGGGGCTGACAGCTCCAGGGAGCTCGGGGGTCAAGGAAGAAAAGTTCTAAAAAAATTATACATAAAATAAAATCCAAATTTCCTTCTGCCCAGAGGCCTTGTGCTGACAGGTCTTTGTGGGCAGCCCCAGGCCACTAAACCATCTGTGCTCAGTCAGAGGGGCCCTGCCCTGTCAGTCTCTGCTCGCAGACCTCCCTTCACCTTTCATTTACCCAATTTTGCCCGAGTGTGCCTCAGAAAGCCCAGGGGCTCTGGGTGTGGTACTCGTGACCATCATTACTATCCTGGAAGTTACCTGCGAGGGAAGGAGTTGAAGTTTCATTGAGTTGTTCTAGGATTCTACGAGAGTTTCCTGTCACAGCTGTGTGGCTAAATGTCCCTGCTGGTCCCATTCCCCTTCCTTGGTGACACACATCAGCAGCCTGTTCCCCTGGGAAAGCCGGGCTCTTGGCACTGGGAATTAAGTGTTTCTAAAGCAGCCTGAGGGACTGGAGCAGCAGGAATTCCCGGCCCAAGTGAGTGACACAGCCCCAGCTGGAGCCCGAAATGTCTGAAGAAGCAGAGCTGGAGCTGGATAATAGGAACGTGCAGTTTGTTCCTGAGCAGCTTGGAGTCACGGTCCAGACTTGGATCTCACAACAAACCCATCACCAGAGCAACTGCTGAGCAGCTCCAAACCCTCCTGGAGACACCCAGACCCTGCCTGTCCACACATCCCTGGCCAAACCCATTCCTTACCAGGCTCGCAAAAGCCTGAGTTTTAATAGAAAACCAATCTGCATCAAAAACATCTGCCAAGACTTCCAGCTAAACCAGTGCATTCACCACAGGCACTCCGTGGTACAACTCTCTCCTAGATGAAATCTCTTCCCAAAGTTTCCAGTTCTCATAAACCCCTACTGAAAAAGCACAAACCACCTGCCCTTCCCAACAACTCCAGCCAGAACAGCCCAGATTCCTTCTCCTCCCATGACCAAATTAAAGAAACCCCAACCCAACCACTTCATTCTCTCTTCAGTGCCAGCTGGAAAGGTTAAAGTTTGATAAAATCTCAAAGTGCCCTGGTGGGACCTGGCTCTGTGGGACAGACAGAGCCCAATTATTACTCCTGAAAATTCAAGTAGGAAATAATGTGAAATAAAAAACAAAACTAAACCAACAGGTACCATAAAATGTGTCAGCACTTATCTGAAGAGAGAGATGAGGACAGCACCACTCTGGAATGAGCTGATCCACTTGTTCCTTGTAAATTCTACAGCTGAAAGCAAAACCCAAATCCACCCCAGAGTCAGGAAGAGTAATGAGGGGTAAGAGAGCAGCTCTGGGGAGTTTTAATCTGAATTTCTATGTGGCTGAAGCATCAGTCACAGCCGAATTCCCATTCTCCACTGGACACATCCGTGGGAAGCAGCAGCTCCTGGAGAGCGATGGCTGCACCTCAACAGCCCTGAGAGCCCCAGCAAAGAGGCACCAACTTCTCTGTCGGGGAAGAAAAGCAACAAACCCATTTTTCCTTCTTGTCTGGCCGATCAAAAGGGTCCAGTGAAACTGTATTTCTGGAAGTAAATGTTTATTTAAATATGCAGATGACTTTGTTTCATCGCTACAAGGTCCATATTCGCTTTCAAATGGAAGCACTTTATTTGGTTGAATTCTGTCTCCAGAAATGAACGGGCAACACCAGAACCTTTTACATTGGCAATGAAATCACAACACTGAGATGCCACCGAGATCCCGAGATCAGTGCTCAAACACACGTACACACACATATACAAATAAAAAAGTGCTCGACATCATCATGTTAAAATAGAATTTGGCTTCTTTTAGGTCTTTTGACATTTCAGGCAGGAAAACAAAAAACCAAAGAACAATATGCATCAAACTAAATGAACTTCTGAAAAATACTCAGCATTAAACACAACTTTGAGTATCAGTAAATATGTTTCTTCTCTATTTACAGGTGTTAAGAAAGGGCATTAGAGACTTTTGCTGGGGATCGTGAAATTTTATAGGATGTACAGTCCACGCTGCTGGGCAAGATTAGTAAATTCAAGCAGAGTTTTTATAAACCAGTCACATATTTAGTTCTTCAGCATTTGCCAAAGGTAAATTCTACAAAAATTATTCATTACCCTGAATACAGCAGCAGAATAAACGTGTGCAGACTATGATATATGACTGTCACTATTTTTTAAATAAGTTTTAAGATCCAGCCTTTTGGGAACTAGTTGCCAAGTTTATAAAAACTCCATACATGGTCTTTTAAGAAAACTTTGGGAGTCAATCAATCAGTCAGCTAAAGCTAATGCTCCTTCTACAGCACAATTTAGCAACACAGACATTGCAATTGTTCCAATGTTCCACAGAGGCTGACAATAATATACTGTCCACCCAGATTAAATATAGAAAAGCAAACTTTAATCTAATTTTTTACATAGATGGCACAACAATAGGTGAAAATGAATTCTTAGCTGCTGATTCAACAGTGCATTGGACACGAGAATAAAAATACTGCAGCTAAAAATATTTTAAGGATATTTTTGCACACCTGTTAATTGTTCAACCCTTTAGATCCCCTGACAGATGGATGCCACAAAGCCTTTGCACAGATCTTGGCCACAGGTGCCAACCACGGGGATCCCATTCTGCTCTCGGAGGCTCGAGGATCTGACCAGCTCAGTGAGGACAGCAGCAGCAATGAAAGGTGGTGATTTAATGGATTCTGACCCTGCAGTGCTGCAGCAGAACGGCCTCAGCACACCTGGGTTGGGTTTAAATCACAAACCTTCTGCTGGTTGCTGCTGGCAACTCTTAAGCACCATCATACAACAGCTACAGGATGAACTGTAGCACCGAGGGGCTTTGTAAAAATAAAAGTTGGTGTCTTGAATGGAGAAAAAGGGACAGAGATACGAACACAACACATAACCCAGCTCAAAAATCACTTCATCCCATGTGGGGGTGGCCCAAACCATCCCCAACACTGAGAGTCTGTGACCGTGGGACGTGTTTTGATGTGCTGACCCTGCAGGACAGCCCAGCAGGCAGCAAAACAACCCTCACTTGTCTGCAGACAAACCCTGAGAGGTTTCATTTTAGCCCACAGTGGCTTCCATATAAAATTTCCTAAATTGTGGGGATTATACAGAATGTGCTGAAGTTGGATTAGTGCCAGTGGATTCCCCCAAACAATGTGTTGATCCATGAATAAATTTGGCCCTCAGGAGCTATTTAGTGGCAACTGACTCTTGCAGGCCTCAGACATGTCCGTGACTGTAAAACCCAAGCAATGGTAACAAATCAGGGGAAACCAAATTAGAACATAGACGTTTCTAGAAGTTCAGAGAGAAGTTGACCCTGTTTTAGGCAGTTGAGGTCCAGATCATGTGATATTTGGAGATAGTGTAGCTCTCTCATGACATGATAAAGTGCAGCATCACTTATCATCCTACTTCTGCTTCAAACCAAACCACGTGAGAACAAGGTGGTCACAATTCCTGTCTCTCTGCTGGGTTCAGCTCCAGTCCACGCCACGGTGGGAGAAGGAAATAGCGCGGTTTCTTTTTTTTCTCCTTTTTTCTCTTTTATTTATCTAAAAAAACTCCGTTATTCAAACGTGAACTGATGAGAACGCACGGGAGGTCATGCAAAAAGAGAAGGCAGGTCTGAAATGCTGAAAACCAAACCAACCCAAAGAAAACTGCAAGGAGATTTAAACCACGAGCCACAAAATAACGTGACCCTGAGGAAGGTGGGCGCAGGCAAGGCAACAGGGCGAGCATGCAGGCTGAAACGAGAGCCAAACGGGGCCTGTGAGCAGCAACAGGGGCTGCCAACCAAAATGCCACTGTGTGTGTCTGTGTGTGTCTGTGTGTGTGTGAGGAACAGCAGGGACACAGGAGGGGGCAGAGAGAACGAGCAGGAAAACGAGTACATACGTGAGCTTGAAGGGTTTTCAGGAAACAGCAAGGTCAGAGGGATTTAATACTTGGAATGAGCATCAGCCTGGATTTAAAAAAAGAGAAATAAAGGCTGACAAGTATTAGTGACCTTTGGGAGAAGGCAGAATATTGAATAATGCATGTGGATCAGATTTAATATCGACAGACTGAGAGCCCAGTCCAGCTGCTGTAACACTGTTCCCAAGGGAGGTTTTCCGCCTCCTTTCCACACTCTCTGAGGAGGGGACCTGCAGGTTTAGCACTAAAGGCACCGTGTGAAATGCTGATGGAGCAGTGTGTACATTCAGATGGACTGAGGGACAAGGGGACAGAAGACAGACCAGCACATGCTTGGGACCCTCTGGCTACCCTGTGCATCCGAGGGCAGCCAGCAGGACCCTGACAGAGGTGGGGAGGGACTGGGTGGGGGAAAGTGTGTGTTATGTTTGGCTGTGCCAAGCTGGCAGAAGAGTGGGAAAGGCTGATAAGGTCAATCCGAGCCACAAGTAGCATGCCATGGAAAAGAGCAAGCATCTGAGTGGTACTGGGATGGAATTTAGGTCTGAATTTTTCAAGTGGGAACTCCAGACAAGACTGGGAGTCTGGCTTTCCATGGGTGTGTTTTAACTGCCTGCAGGGTAAACAGACCATTTTGTTTCTCCTTCTGTGACAAGCTCGCCCCGAGGTTCTTGCACCAGCACAAACACCTTTAGGAATCTAAAACATAAGAAAGACAAAAAGAAAGAGACTGGATTAGACAGAGGCTGAGGAAAACGGGATCCCTAAGAGCAGCTCTGCCTGCAGGAGGTTAAAGGAAATAGAGCAACGAAGCATCTACTGCATTCTACTGCTTTATGGGGGTTAAGGAAGGCTCCTGACTCAGACAGCAACCCTTCACCCTCAGCCCTTCCCTGCAGCCCAGGGTGAGCATCACTGGGACACTGCTCTGCTCTGGGAGTAAAGCTCAGGAGCAGGACCCTGCCAGCACCTGCTTCGTGCCACTGAGAAAACAAACAGCTTTTTCATTTTCAGTCTGCAAAGCAGCACAGCATCTGCTCAAGTGACAGCTCCAGAGACCATCAATGACACTGAACAACAGCAAGAAATTAAATCAAAGAGTTTACACAGGAATCCAGAGCTTTCCTTTCTACCACAGGCTGCAGAGGCCTTTCCTTCTCAAGGAATATGCAGGTCAGTGAACCAGCCTGAGCCTCCAAACCCATCCTCTGTCCATCCCTGCTCCCACAGACTGGTGGCTGAGGGCAAGTTTTTCCTTTGGCCAAGTGAAGCTACAATCCAGGAGTGTGACTTGGCCCAAACTGCTGTATCCAAGGGAACACAGGATGATTCCAAACTTCCCTCACATTCAAGAGAGCAGGGGAACTTTCCCACCTCCTTTGCACCCACTTCCATAAAATTCTTCCAAATGACAGCACAAAAAAGTTTTCAAAAAGCCACAACAAGATATTTTTCTTGAAGAGGAATTGCATTTGCACTTAGTGTGGGAAGCAGCTCTGGGCCATTTGCTGTCCCTTAGGAAAGTTAAACATCACTAATTTTTGCCCCTAATTATCACCATTTACTAGCAACTGCCATTAAAAAAACCCAAAAACCAAAACCTCACAGGAGTGAGAAAATATAATGTTTATTAGAAGAAGACACCATGGTACATCAAGCTATAAAGAGATTCCTGACAGATGATGATTCTTTAAAAAATAAGAATAGAAACGAGACAACCACACTGGCCAGATTTAACAAGCCTTAACACACAACAGCAGTTTCTATGCGAGTCCAGGTGCAGGCAGCTGAGTAACCAAAAACACTTATCAACACAGGAGGGACTGAGCAGTTACCAAAACAGCTGGGTTAAGCAGAACAGCCTATAAAACCATTTATATTTATACACATATAAAAGGATAAAAACAATTCAAATTCAAGTAACTTTAGTTTTTAAGTTATGTTATATACAAATTTTTTTTATACTAGAAGAACTAAGGGCACGTATTTAACAAAAGGATTTTTAAAAGCCACAGTCCAGTTTATAATTACCGATTCCTAAATAATTTGGCAAGCATTAAATAATCAGATATATCCTAGATAAAAAGTGCATCAGCGTGGTTAACTTTTACCTATTTATTTATATGAGTCAAGGCCCTGCATGATGGTCAGAGCAAACAGCAGAGCTGCAGCACTGGGAATGCCAGAGCTGTCCATAAGGAATTACTGATGTCATGGGAGGTGAGGGGGAACAGGCCCACAGTGGCAAAAGGAGCCAAAATGCTCGTCAGCCTCCAAAATAGTTTTTATCAAGAAGTTTAACTTCCCAAACCAGCCTCTATTCCTGCGTGTCACCCAAACAAACATCCCGGCTTTCTGCTGGAATGGAGCGTGGCATTTGAGTTGGGTGCAATGCAGGGTTTACACGAAGCTGGTTATCCCATGCGGGTTTATTTTGTGTCACACGATTTCACAACGTCCCTCAGTGAAAGAGTTTTGTCCCCAAGCAGAAGACGAGGTACCAAAGTCAGTAACACAGGGTGGTCAGGCTTGAGCTGAACGGCCCAACTGGTTCTGTATTTGAGAGTTCTCAGCACCAGACACCCAACAGGTCAGAAAAAGCCCTGCAAGAGGCCACACCCAGGGGTGCACAGAACAGTTTTCCTGCACGAATCCCAACGGGAGCAGAGCCTGCAGCTCTCATTTCTATTCAGGACAAGAATGTTGTTTGCTCTAAATGGACCCAGCCGGGGCAGCACCTTCCTCAGCAGTGACATTTCAGAGCTGACCTGGTACCTAACAGTCTTTCAGTGATGGAGATATGACATGTGCATTCATCTCTTCTAAAGAAAACCTTCTCAAACAGAGCTCTTAAAACAACCGTAGCAGCAAACCAGGAGAATAAAGGGTGGACAGGCCTATGCAAACCTACTCAGAGATTTTCTGAAGTGGTTTGTGCACATCTGGAAAAAAAAAAAAGGCAAAACAAAATAGACATTACTGTTCTTTTTGTGACAGGGTTTGCCAACACCCTCTGACCAGAGGTACCCCTGGAAATGTCACCAGGAGCCCTCACACAGGGACTTGCAGGGCACAGACCCAGCTTGGCTCCTCTGAGGCAATTGTCAGGAGGGCACCTGCAGCACACAACTTACCTGTCCTGCTCAGCCCAGTTCTGCAGCAGAGCCCTGACAGCACAGGCTTCAGCTGAGTGAAAAAGCAGCTCCTCACAAAGCACTGAGCAGTGGCATTGAGCTGCCCTGGCTCATGGCACAGACACAGCCGAGCCAGGACTGATTCTGCTGCCTGGGACAGTCACAGGGGGCTGCTGTGAGCTCCCACCCTTCTGCCACCAGCCTTCGGTGGTACCAGCTGCTCAATCGTCTTTCCAAAAAGAGGAAAAGATTTCTAAAGTTTGCAAATGCTTTAGTATTTACAGTGTTATTTTCAGGAATGTCATTGCATTGTCCGTTTCAAAGACTGAATCAAGTCACTTCTACCATTCAGTTAAAAATCAAATGAGAAATTTGCAGCTTGCAAAGAAGTTCATCATTTAAACACAGTAGCATTTAATCCAAATCTTTATGCTGCTTTCTGTGAAACGTTCTCTTTTAGCTTTTCTTCTAAACCAGAGAATTGAGAAATAAAAAAAGTAAACATTAAAGTTCCTATACCTTAGATATTCACAGACACATTTGATTTTGTTCCTCGAGTCCAGCAAAATTAATGGAAAAACTTAATCTGAAAAACGTCCATTGTGGCTGCAGAATTGGCTGTAGCTGTATCAGCCTTCACCCCCAGCACAATTCGCATTTTTACTCAGATGGAAAGCATCCCTGCCCATGGCAGGGGATGGAATGAGATGGTCCTTAAGGTCCCTTCCAACCCAAACCAGTCTGTGATTTCCAATCATTCAGCCTTGTTCTGGATTTAAAGGAGAACAGATGATCCATGTTCCTCCTTCAAAGGTAAATAAAAACCAGAGGGGCTGAGCTTTTTGCACATTTTTGCATCCCAGCTGACCCTGTATTTGCCAACAGGAACATAAAACTACTGTATTATGGCAAAGTAAAGCAAGGCCCAGATTTCCAGCTGCAGCAGACAAGGCACTGCTCTGATTAACACCAACCCAACACTGAACTGCTCAGGTGACAGTGCTGGTGTGCAGGCACAGTCCTACTCCTCTCTTCCTGCTGCCCACAAATCCCAATGAAAATGGTTCCGTTTGCTTTTGACTTGGGTGAGGCCACTTGTTTCACACCAAGAACTCTCAGGCCTAGGAAACACAACAATAATCTGAGGGATTAAGTGGCTGAATAAACACAAATTATTTAACAGTGGAGTTCCAACACATCCTAATTTGAAACAGGACTAAAATCTCTTGATTTCTCAGTGTATCCCATCACCAGGTGTCCAGTACTGGGGTTTATTCCAGCCAGGTCTGCCCTGCAGCTTTGCTTCCTTACACAACACACCTGTTTGGGAGGAATTAAAAGCAACAAACAGCAGCTTGTGGAGTCCAGACTCTGAATGTCTCCATTGATCTTGTGTGAGCAAAAGGTTAAACCATTAATTCTGGTCATCTGAAACAGCAAATACATCTGAAATGTGGCAAGGTGGGAAAGAACAGAGGAGCTTTCTTAATGTTTTAACCATTTATCAAGGACCAGGGAGTGCTGTGTAGAGGGGTTTTGGCAAGATCTCTCCCTCCCCTTCCACACACACTAAACTAAACGATGACCAGGTTTCAATCCAAAATGTCCCCAGAACACAACAGGCTCTGAAAAGCTCCCACACAGACACAAACCAGCAGTCTAAATATTTCCTATATAAAGTTCCACCAAATGAGCTTGGGACAAACAGTTGACTTGTGAATGTGTCTGAGATGCCACCTGGATGCCTGAGGAGAGCCTGTATGATCCCAAGGGGTTTTGTCCTTCCTGCACTAAGCACTGCACTGGCAGTGGCAGGTCAGCAAACACTGTCCAGGAAAGGCTGCATTTCCCCTCTGGTTTCACAGTCCCCCAGACTACCCTTCTCTGAGCAAGAAAAACACATTTTGCAGTACAACAAGCCATAGTTAGTCCATGTATGGAATAATGCACTTGGTGGCATTGTACAGACTTTTAAAGGCTCTATCTGCCACACAGAGCAGCTTCAGGGTTGGATTATCTCTGTGAAAGCAAATAACACAATAATAATAGCATTAAATATAGGTCATAGCACCTTTGGCATTTTTGTCCAAATAGACTTCAACATAGGACGTGGGGACATAGCCCTCCTCATCCTCGTTCCTTCGGATTCGCGTCCACCCGTCACCTTTGTCTTCCTCTATCACATAGAGCATCTCTCCTTCTGCTACTGAAATTGTTCCTTCATTCTGACCTGAAAGACACAACAGGGACTTCAGGCTGTGCTGCACAGCAGGAACCACAGACACAGTGCAGGGAGCTCAGGGCACACTCAGAGCACGTGTGGACGCAGCTTTTGGTGCGTCACTGGCAGCAAGAACAGGGGCTCGTGGTTCTGGAGTCAGCAGTGTGCACATAAAGAACCAGGTAAATGTGATCCTGACAGCAGAGCTTTGGTTCTTTCTCTTGCAGAGTCCCTGTGCAACAGGAGACAAATCCCGGTCTTGGTGCCTCTCTAGAGAATCACTCCAGAGCCTCACTTGCCCTGTGGCTACTGAAGGGGTTAAATGAAGGTTTCCCACTTGCCCTTGGCATATGAACTTAAAAAAAAAACCAAACCAGTCAGTGAAATGAGAGTGAAGTTTGAGTGGTACCTTCAAATGTGTAGAGCGCTTTACACGTCCCTATGGTGGGTAGTGGTTCTTCATCATCAAACTCATCGTCAAAGTCCGTCGCGGGTACTTTCATCTCAGTCTCCTGGCTTTGCTCTTCCGTGTAACTGCCATCGGGGCTGCTCAAGAGAGGAAAAACACAGCCACTATAGCGACCCACCTCAGCAGCAGAGAGAGCCCTCGGTCACCAGGGCGAGGGGAGCAACTCCAGCTGGAGCAGCTCAGGGATTCCAGAGCTTGCCCAGAACTGGCTGTGACAGCAGATGGGTGAGACCCATCACTGTTACCACGAAAAGCCGTCACTGCCTCACTTGCCTTCACAGCAGTGAGCGGGGGAGCTGTCACACCGTTCAGAACGCAGCTCCTGGAGTTGGGATATGGCAAAACCAGGCTGCAGAACCCTCGTGGGTGCCTGCAGGGGCTCTGGTGGCAGTGCCAGCCCCCTACAGATACTGTACCTCTCGCGGTCCTGGGCACAGCTGTTCACTCCTGACGGGTTCTGGGTCTCGTAGACCCCGCTCTGGCGCCGGGGCTGCTCGTTCCGCGCCGGGAGCCGCCCCTCCACCTCCGCCAGCCAGCCCTGCCAGACAGACAGACACAGTTCACCCTGCTGGGACACTCCTGACACCCAGGCCACACAACTGGGACTGGTTTGTACACATGTTCACGTTTGCTTTTGAGTGGCAGCTGTCAGTTGCCCAGATTCTGGACTGTCTTGCTGAAAACCACACTTATTGAAAACTTAATTATTTTTTGACACTGGGTGCTGAAAACACCGTGACAAAGAGAAGCAGTTAACAGCAGCTGGCAGGAGATGATGCTGCTCTAGTCACAATCAACTGAAAGATGTGTGGCTGCTCAGAGTAACCTCAGTAACACCAGAAACGCAGCAACTACTGAATGCATGAGAACTAAAGCTGGGGAGAATGAAAGAGCCACTGATTTCAAACAGGTAAGAAAGCAGTGGATAGTAAAACCACATCTGAAATTAACGGGCTGTATCTGTTTATGTACAAAGCATAATGTAGAAAGTGAAGTCTTTTCTCAGCCCTGTAATCCTTCTCCTGTACTTATAATGGGCTCTGTACATTCCAAACACTCCCCTTCTGCTCTTGAGATTTTATATCACTAAGAAGCTTCCTGTTCATGGCAGACTATTCTTCAAACATTTTTCATCTGATGGCTTCTGTCTTGCTGTTAGTCTCTAAATGGTGCTTTGCATTTATGTCACTCTGATTTTCCACAGACATCCGTAACACGATGCTTCAATTTATGTAATTAATTAAATAAGCATCTGAACCCCTCTGGGCAGACCAGAGAGCACTACACTTTCTCTTCACCTCTGCTTAGCACAACTGGTCTTCTGTGGCAAATTTGACTGTGGGCTGACAGTCACAGGGGGTGGTGCCTGTTTATGTTACAGCAATCAACTCAAAGACCCCAATTAATGCAAGTGCTCAGGTAGCCCTTATCACACCCAGCAAAGTGCATCAATACATCTGGAAAAGCCACGAAGCCCCTGCTCAGACCTGAGCATTTGCTGAGCTGCTTTTTACGGAAATGTCTCCTCTCATACCTCGAACTTCTGAACTTCTAATCGCAGCTTCTCGATGTTCTGCCCAAGCTCTGCCAATCTGTGGTCCACGCTGGCTGCATCTCCCATCTGGGGGTTCTTGATGTACACATCTTTCATCTTCGTTAAGGCATCTCTGAGAGGAAAAATTAATATGAAACACCTGTTAGTGCAGCTGAGGGTAAATGCCTTTAATAAACTGTCTCTTCTTCACTCTGAGGTTCAACCTAAGCTGTTACAAAGGGAACTGAGAACACCCAGATGGGGTTTTTGCCCTGTTTAGAACCAATCATTAAAAAAGAACAGTAAAATCACTTGCCAGAAGATAATTTACACTGTCAGAGATGGAAAACAGTGAGTTACCTACAGTGTGAGAAGATATTTGATATTGATTTTTAGCCTGACACGTTCTTTTATGTAGCACAACAATATCTAGTTGCTGCCTTGGGGAAAATAATAATAATAAATCTCACAACCATTGCAATCAACGGCAGCTGCAACTTTCTAGATGAGTATCTTCCCAGTTTTTGGGGCAAACAGTTGCATCATTATTGTCCATCACGGGCTGACCTCCAGTTGAGAAACTGGGACAAAGATGTATCAATAATACAAATGGAGTGCAAACCAGAAAGTCTCACCCTGCCCATTGCAGTTTATCTTTGGCAACCCAAATAATTTGTAAGATATTTATTTGTTTCACACTGCTTAAAGCTGCCTCCAGATGGTTTGTGTTTGTCACAGCACAGACTTGAGGCTACAGAATGTGACCCTGCATCCTGCTAAGTCCCAGGGCAGCTTCACTCAGCTGCTGATGGACATTTCAGAGCTGAGAGAAAGATGGAATTATGGGCTGATTTTAGGCACAACTATTCAGATTTTCTCCAGGCATTAGCTGGTGCGAGAGAGGTTAATGCGAGTCCCACGGCTCAAGTTAACACTCTTTATATTTTAGAGTTTCCCACCAAATTCCTGACAATTGCAATCCTGTGCCTTTGCTTTGTGTGTATGGAAACTGGGAGAAAGTGTGGGTGGCAAGGAAGTTGGACTGCTCTCTGCCTGAAGCCTTAAGGGACAGTGTTGCAAACACATGAGTCACAATTATTACTCTTTGTTTAACTCTTATTTAACTGATGGTGTTATTGCCTCCCTCATAAACTCTCTTCATTTAAAAACTTCACTCTGCTCTGATGCCATATCCAATTTTAATGTTGGGTTACCTCAGAATCAATACAGAACAGAAAGAAAAACCTGCACAGAGACAAACCTAAGTTACCACAGAAGAAAAAGCCAAAGGAATGAGAAATCCTACAACCACATGCAATTTTCCTTTCTTATTCATGATGCAAAATATAAAGGAGAAATTTTGGGTTAGTAGGCAAAATAAACAAGTTCTTGAAAGCAAGCTAACACAAAATGTAGGCACAAGTGTATAAATGCAAAGCAGTATTTAGGGATAGAATTGTTTTGAAATCCTTCAGGGAAGAAAAGTTCTGTGTCTTGCAAACAAAACACACTGAATCTTTAATGCAACTGCAGAATGTGAACAAACACAAAGCACAAATACAGGCTGCCAGAATCAATTAAAAATGTGTAGCTAAAATAGCCTTATTCCCAACCAGAATGATAAATGCAGCCTTGTAGGGAAATCATTTACAAAAGCACAGGAGTCATTATCTTCCTGCTTCCAGGAAATCTAAGCTACAGATCAGAGGGATGTAAGGCACACACCAATGGATCAGCACTTTGGATGATGCCATCATCTCATAACAGCCTCTCCTGTTGGGATCTATCCACATCCATCAGGCACAGGGGCTCTGCTCAGTGCAATTTCATTTTTCATTGCAGGGGTTTGTCTCACCTTTGATCCATCTCTTTCTGAATGTCCTTGTTTAGTTCATCGACCTTTTGCTGAAGCTTCTTTCTTCTTTGCTCAGGTGGGAGATTGCTGAAGTCTTCTGGGCCTGCTCCCTGCACAGAATGGAATGGAGGGTAGGGGGGGATAAGGAAAAAAATTAATAATCGCAGTCTGAAAGGATCCTTTGGGATTGCAATTTGAAAACAGCTCACAAAAACCTGTGCAAAATCACAGTGGTCTGAAGCATTGCTGTCATTTGCACTGTGTTAGCAGTCCCTGCATGGTGAGGAATCTGGATGCCCTAGAAATGATCCCAGGACCACATCCTGCTTCCCTAACAATGGCTAATGGAAAATCAACTGGAGAATTCCAGAATTCAACAGCAAAGCTGAGAAACTATTTTTATTTATAGCTATCATCAGATTTTATTTAACAGAGTTCCCTTCTCATGGACAGCTGATCTTTTCTGCCTTCTTTCACCCTGTTACAAACAGCATTCCCATCAAAGCAGTTCCTGGCTTTTAGTTCTGTGTCACAGCTGCACTTCTCCTGTGCTCTGATGACTGAGTGCTGGTCCAACACAGTTAATTTGTGTCAGGGCTCTCCTGAACACACCAAGCTAAGAGAAACCCTTCCCACTGGATTCTGCCATTTAAAAAACATGCTGCTTACTTTCCAGGGTCCACATTCCGTGCCAAAGTCTCTCAATCTTTCCTCTCACTCGTACTCACATAAAACCCAGAAATTATATCCAAGCCATAGAATCAGTCAATTTGAAATCATAACCAAAGGGAAAAAAAAGTGATAAACCACAGTGGTTACCTTTGTGTGATTCTGCTTGAAAACCCCTTTTCTGCCTTCTGCTATGTCTCCTCTTGATTGCCTCAATTTGATATAGCAGATAGATGACACATAAAATACATCCACACTGTTTTCTTCACAGTAACACCTATTTTGTCTTGCCAGAAGGCAATGGGGGCAGGTTGGGTGGGCTGGACTGAACACACATCAGTGCTAATGAGTTGCACCATAAGGGAATGAGGTTCTTGTGCATAAGCTTGAATTTGGCTGGGTTTTACTTGTTTTGGTTTCTGCTCATTCTGTGTCCCATTTCTAAGGGGGAATATGGGAGAGAGAAGGGTAAAAAGACAAAGCTGAGTAACCAAACTCAGTGGTTGAGAGCTTGTGAGCAGGGCTGGGACTTCAGTCTTACTAAACCTCCAGATTTCTCTTTGAGGAGTGTGATTTAGAGGAGACACTGCCGCAAAAGCTGCCCATTAGACCCTTGGCTCTGCACGGAATGTGCTGAGACTCTGTGACTCTCTCCTGCAGCTGCAGAACAAGCTGTTCCAAACCAAAGTGTGGGTGTCAGAGGGCTGGAAGACAACCACACACACACAGGTCACCTTCTCCTCTGGACTGGCCATTCCCAAATAACAGAGCAGGCCTGATGAAACTGCTGCTGTGTTGACTGTCAGTCAAAGATGGCACATGCTTCTAGTTAAGCCTTGATCATCTGTGTAATAATAGACTTAAAATTCCGTTTGTGAGACAATGAGAAAACAAATTAAAGAAAAAATGACTAAGAAAGTTATGGTGATTCTGAAACTTTACCCGCATGGAGCCCTAACAGTGCTTACATTACTTGTTGTGCCTAGTAGAGGCACAATTAACATTAATTTGTTCTTTAATGTTAATATTTTGCTTGACAGCAACTCCCACATCACAATAAACATGAGAGTGAATCAATCTATTTTATGGGTAATCTACACTAAAGACATAACACCTCTTTTTAAGGCAAAGCCTCTGGGGGCAGCATTGTAAACAAATAAGCAGTTACAGGAAAGTCTAGATAAGATATTCTGACATATCCTCCTCACTTCTAAGCAGAAGAGACAGACACTTGAAAATATCTCCAGTTACACGTTTGTAGAATACAACAGATAGAGCCAAATTTGGAAAAGCATCTTCTTTTTGATGTCTCATTTTTGATTCTTCAGTGTCATTCAAAAGCTCTAAGCTGGACTAAATCCAGCAGCTTAGTTCCCAATGCTTCAGACCAAAGCATGAGCGTTGCATAGAGCTGCACGTCTGGGAGGTGAGACTGGGAGGGATCTCGCTCCGGCCTTATTCCGTGCTCAGGAATGTCCCATCAGAAGCTACAGGCCCTCCTCCAAAAGAGAGAGCCAAGGAGCAGTTTTTGCACATGCTGGGCACATTTCATGCTCTCAAGCACAAACACACCTGGGCTACCTCTCAAGTCGTGGACATTGCCAGCGCTTTTAGAAATGCAGCAGCAGGGAGGTGGAGGGGAAGGCTGTGCTATTTCTGATGTGCTGCTCACTGGGTCTCCTTGCAGAAATGTACAGGGATTTGGGATGCAAACTGTCCCAAGAAGGAGGACTGTGAAAACAGAGGCCGCCTTAGGACCAGTTTCTGGGCTGAGGCTACATTCGAGGAAAGGATGAGCTCTGTCAGCCCCAGTTTTGGCTCTTGCACAGAGAGGGTCCAAGAGGAGATTACAAGAAGCTGCCTTCCTCCACCTGAGGTAAAATGGGTCCCAGCCCTCTTTGCACATCTTTCCAATTTCTGCAGTGCCTGGGGAAAGGCTGGGTCAGCCATTCTGGGAGGATTTATTCCTGCATACAAAGGCTTAACTCAGCTACACAACACACTAGCACTGTGACCAGGAAAACGGGTGGAAATCCAGTATAAATGCATTGGACTTCCAGGACAGTGGCTTGGCAACAGCCAAAAGGATGTTTCTGCAAGTATTCCAGACACTTCCATGACTCCTCAGACCTACCACAGGCCTTCAGGGAGAAGCAACCTTGCTAAAGGAGCCCAAGCAAGTCACTGTGCTGCTGGAACAGCAGCAGGACTGAAAGCTTCCAGGGCTACTCCAGGCAGCTCTGGTGGCCCACATGCTTCCTATGGATGAGCTGCCATGAGCAGAAGGGCCCACAACGGTGAGTCCAAGAACAAGATCTGTGTAGAAACCCAGAATGGTGTGGGTTGGAAGGACCTTAAAACTCATCTTGATCCCAACCCTGCCATGGGCAGGGACACCTTCCACTATCCCAAGCTGGCCTTGGACACTTCCAGGGATGGGGCAGCCACAGCTTCCCTGGGCAACCTGTGCCAGAGCCTCACCACCCTCAGAGAGAAGGGAAGGTGGAGGGAAAGAGCGCCCAAAGGCACAAACTGGTGAGGAATAAGAGAACTGGGAAGCTAATGCAGCTTAGGTGCCTCTGAGAGGTCTCCAAAAGTGCTGTCCCTCACTGCAGCTCTCGCGTGTTTGCACAATGTGGGTCAGCAAACCAGGCACATTCTCCCGGTGAGGGGCTCTCCAGGGCCAAAGGAACGTAGACAAGCTGTCAGGGACACAGCCAGGTCTGGAGTGTCTCAAGCAGTACCTTGTGCATGAAGTTCAGCACGTAATTGGCTTTCCCAGGTCTGTTCAGCCCTTCCCTTTCCAACTCAGTAACATCTTTATCTTACCATGGTTCAAGTAACCTTCCCAGCTGCATCCGAGATGGAATTTAGGATTGGCATATATGCATCATCTCTCCATTTGCAAATTCAAATCAGATTGAGTTAACCTTGTTGGTTAAGGTTTATAGAACTTTAATTAAAATAATTATTGGTTATTCTGAAGGACTACATAGGGCTGTAAAATGTAGGTGATAATGATGCAGATTTCCAGCAATACCTGGACATAGCAAAGTTTGCAGCTGCTTTACACAGAAAGACATGCATGGCTCTCTGGAAAAGGTCCAGCAAGCATAGAGACCTTTATTTTAATTTTTCCCCCCCTTCTTTTAATACTTTAATATATACTTATACAGTAGCAGAATCACTTGATACTGTTTTTCTACATTTTCATAGCCCTAGATTATAAAAGTGAAAGCTAAACTATGTATTAGAGTTAATTTTTTAGCAGCATATTAGAAGACTGGTTTCTGATCACCTCTATTAGACTCCAGACCTGTGTATTCAGAGTTATCTGATAAATGTCAAAAAAAGCAAACACAAAAAAGAGACAAATTTAACAGTTAATTTCAGTGGCATGTCACATGTGGCACAGTGCACATTAAAACACACACACAGGAAATTGTGATTAAAACACAGGACAGGCATGCTGTAAATGTGCTTACCAGCTTGAGAGAAAGCTTCATGTAAAATTGGAGAGATACAGGGTGGGGGGAGAGAGAGAAAAAAACAACAGTGCATCAGTAGAAGAGGAACTTTTTCAGGCTGATGTTACAATAAAATGACACAATCCCCTTGCTGTTGGAAGGCAAAATGGGTCACACTAACAGATCTGTGCAAAAGTTCACAAGATGGGCTCGGGCAGCTGCCAGAAATGGGAATGGGAAGTGCTGTACCTGGACACAGGCGCTGCAGCACCCAGGGTGGAAATCGGGCCTGGACGGACTGACAGCGGCTACAACAGCACTGGGAGTTCTCATCACAGCAACACCACTGAGGTGGGGCAAACTCACAACTTGCAATTGTGTGGGGGTCACTTCAGATCAAAAATGTGCTTAAAATGCATCAGCCGCTTCACAGAAGGGCTTTGGGGAGGGGTAACACCGGAGCCAAGCCTCGGAGGAGAGGTGAGGAACAGCTCCAGCAGCACCCAGCACCACAGGACCTCCAGGGAACACCCAGCTCTCCAGCTACAGCCAAAAGACAACAGCCCTGGAACATCCCTCTGGACTGCAGAGTGCTGCCCGGGCAGGCACAGAAAGCCATTTCACATTCTTGAACAATTCAGAGTCAAATACTCAGACTCAAACGTACTTTGGCCATAGTCAGACAAGGTCAGGCCCAAGGAGGAGCAAAAAATAATCTATTCTCTTGACACCAAATTGATTCTATGACAGCATGGTAAGACATTATTCAAGCTCCTTAAATGATATACATGATCTAATTCTTCAGAAGTTACCACATTTCCTGGGACAGAGCCCAAATATTATCTTTAGCTGTTCTGGGAAAGCAAGACTAAAAAAATGAGTGGGCCCATGGAGCTGTGTCCCTGCCCTGTCTCACCTGCACACACAGCTCTGGGCAGGTGCCCCAGAAACTCCCAAGTGGACAACTATGCCTGGGCACCCAACCACCGAAATTCCCAAAGCCTCTTCCAGCATTGCAGGATGACAACACATCTGCAGTTCAGGAGGTTTTCCAAGAGACAGGGACACTAACAGTGCTCGGTTCTGTGCCAAGGAGCACGAGGGAGCTGCTGCTTCAGATCCAAAGCCAGATAGAAAGGGAGAACCAAAGCTCCACCCAGCCACCTCCTCCTCCAGCAATGGGCACTGAGCTGCCCTGCCAGCTCCTGGGGACGGTTGTGAGGTGCTCAAACTACCCAACAAACTTGGGGTGCCTAAACACACAGGCTCCGTGTCAACAACAGGTGAAAAGTAAAAGCTGGAAAATGCCTCTCTCCAGGCAAGGATTTGTGCTGTCAGCCTTGGGAACCTCTTTCTATTCAAGTTCTCTCTCACTACCAACAGTTCCTGGGAATGGTGTTCTCAGATGCTCATTTTCAGCAAAAACACAGTTCATTAGGATTGGACTTAAAATAAAGGCTCCACACCTATGATGCGTTTGACAGCTGATTTAAGAAATACACTTTTTTTTCCCCAAAATAACAGTTCCCATTAGTTACCAGGATTTGTACAGCAACACATGGCACTCATTTAAGGAAAATAAATGGCCTTGAAATGACAGTGAAATGCTGCAATGTGACTGATCATTCAGTGACAAGGCAGCAGTGACACTCCCCTCTGCAGTCCAGTCCAGTAGGCAACAAACACATGATAATAATCACAGTGCCATGAAGAAATTCACTCTCTGAGCTAAAGAGGCCATAAAAAAAAAAGCAAACAAAACCAATCCATTGGGAGAGAATAATCATAGAAGGAGAAAGAATGATCTGAAGAAATTCAGTGTAGGCAGCTTGTGTTTGCATCATTGCTTTAGCACTCCTGTGAACTTTAGCATAGACATGATCAGCACAAATTGAGATCCTTGTACATAGATACAGACAAGACTCATGGTGCAGAATAAATATTTACCTATGAAGCACTCTAGAAAGGCACAGATGTAATGCTACATGCGCTAGTGGCTAAACACTACTCACTCTAAAGGCACTAAATACTGCGGAGAATCATCTGCATCAAGACTATTCTTTTGCTGCAAATTCAGCAAATTTGAAAGGGATTACAGACACTGTATGCCCAATTCTTATGCTGTTAAGTATGACAAAAATAGAGAATTTATTAATAGCATTTCTAAATAGTACATCAGGGGTTGTTATAACCAGTACAAGTAAAGCAGATTGTAGGCTGGAAATAATGAAATGCTGAAATAAGTAATATTCACAGTTTTCCATTTCTGAAATTTATTGGTAATTTTACGTGACAGTGATTCAGGTTCTACAAACAAACATAAGCAGATTGAAAATAAATCTGCATTAAACACTACATAACTACTTTTGCCCATTCTGTTGGGTTTTCACAGCTAGAAACTTGCTCACAGCTCCCGGGAGAGCAGAGGCATTTTCCCCCCAAATGATCCAATAAGTTACATTTCCTTGAAATGAGCAAATCTGTTTCAAGCTGTCAATTTAAACCAAGCCTAGCTTAGTCTTGCAGGAAAAAAATGAAGAGTCTAAGAGCCACAAGCTTCAATAACACATGAGAGAGCATGAAAGCCAGCAGGTCCATGTGTTATTGGACAGTCACGGACACTAACCTCACTTACAGAGAACAGGGTTGAAATCAATCACTGGACTTTATACAATCAAGAGGTAATTTTATTTTTGTTTTTTTAGTGGCCCTGTGACAATCTCCCATACTCTGCTTTATCCAAGTATTTAGAAGTCACATATCTTGGTTCCATGAACTGTCATCACTACAGACAGTTCAGGGAAGCTTCCAAAGGCTCTAGGGAGTGCTCCACGACCAAGACACAGAATGTGTTGATGTCCATCAGGGGTTGGCTCGTGATGCTCAAGACTGCATTCATTAATTAATTTAGAATAAATGTGCAGAACGTGTTTGCAACACTTGGAGCTTTACAGGTCACTTTAATTGTGCCAATTTCAGCATTTCCAGGACTAGCAGACATTATCTTTCCTGCACATCACACAGTAAGCTGCACCTTGCCTCCCACCCAATTTTCCTTGGCTCTCTGACAAAGCACATTCCCACAGCACACTCGGATCGGCGTTGTAAGTGGGGTTAGCGACTGTGCAGCAACAGTATGGGCTGATCACACCATACTCAGACTTACAACATATTCCCTAGCCTCAACGGCACACGTGGGTGTCCCTAAAGTCCTCTTCATGAGTTCTTTGTGAATATACAAAGACTGTGTCTGCTGGTGAGTCAGCAAGAGAAAACACACATTGGTTACACCGGGGACGAGCGCGGCACCTCTGCGTTCGCTGCTTCGACAGCAAGAGACAGCTGGGGCTTTAGCTACCCTCAGGGTGCAGAGAGGGAGCTTCCTGGGAACCAGGTGAGTGCTAAGAGGTCAGCGTGCTCAGAGAGATCAGAAAATATCGTGTTTTTAAATGCTTGCTTAAACACCGAGGGCAGAAAACATCTCAGCGCTAGAACAAACCATGGCTTTAATGACCCCACCCGCCAAAAAACCCCGGTCTTGGCACAGACAGAGACACTTATGTTAGAACAACAAGTATTCCCAGGGCAGGGAACAGAGCAGGCTGGAGAGGGGGTGGTTTGCTTGCTGTGTCTGCATGCCCACAGAACAACAAAGTACTGAGCACTGGGGCAGCCCCACAGCTCGGTGTCGAGGGACAGGAGCGCACAGAGTGTCAGAGGAGACGGGTGGGGAGGGACAACAGCCACGGGTGCAATGGAAATAAAATCACATTGTAACGAAGTCAACAACTTCCACTGAAAAGGAAACCACAAAAGTTCCTCCGTGTGCTTTATGGAACTTGGGCAATGGCAGTAAAGTCTGTCCCAGCTCCCAGACCGTCCTCCCTGCTCAGTCACTTCCCAGGCTCCGGGGCAAGGGAGGAAAGCCAGGTCCACACAACGCACAGGCAGTAATTCAGAGGTGTAAGTTCTACCCCTGGATGATGTTAGTTTGGAGTACTGCTCTTTAAATAAAGGTGCTGATGTTACTGCCGCTACAGCAATAAAACAAAAGGATAAAAAATTAGTATCAACCAGCAGAATACTGAGTTTCCTTTGTCCTCAAAATGGAATTAGAAAAAGCAGAGCAAGCATAAATGAAATTATGAGTTATGTAACTGGTTCCTCATTCTTTGGGCTCTTCTGGCTTTAACTTCCCTAAAGAGATGAAGCTGGTTTCAAGTGTTGCACTACTTTTACAGTGTCTTTTAAAAGAGCTATTAGAAACAACACTCACCAAAAAAATTGTCTAAGAGTTTTTTCCCCTTTCTAGTTCTGATCTGTAATAAATGCTCTAACAGTTTTATGCTATTCTCTATAATGGACATTTCTGCTGCTGGGGTTAGAAGAAAAAGACTTTGAGGAAAATACAAAAATGTGATTAGAAAACCACAGACACTGACAAGAGTCAGCACCTAAATATTTAATTTATTTTTTTTTTTAACAGACTAGGATTTCATATTGGCAGTGACCACTGATAATGGTATTGGCGCCTCCACATTAACCTTGCATCTGTTGTGAATTGTTCAGGCATCTGCTTCCTTCCATGAAAACAAGATTCACTGGATTTTTGGTTTGGAAGCAAAATTAAAACCAGACTGGGCACAAGGCATATCACAGCTAATTGTATAACTCATTTTAACAGTCACCAGTGATTTTGCTGTTTTAGTTTTGTAATTTCTCTTTCCAAATGCAGCATAAGATGCTAAACTAAAATTTTAAAGGGAAATTGCTATAACATACTGCCTCTCCAGACATCTTCTGATCTCACAGATGCCACGGAGGAGTTGGATGGGAATCCATTCACGCCTTATGTTTCAAGGATCAATTACAACGTGCAATTCCTGCTGCTGGAATTCATCCTGGTGAGGTCTTAGGACTTGTTCACATCAAATAGTTACCTTTCTTCTCCTTATTCCTTAAGACAGTGCAAAAAAACCCCAAACTAGTATGATCCCATTTCCTCTGGAGTAAACTTTTTCCCCTGGCTTTGAAGGAGTTGAGAGCTCAGGTTATCAAGAAAGACCTGCTTGGCAATTTGGGTGAATACTCTAAAATAACACTTGAAGAGCCCTGTGGGCACCTTCACTGAAGGTATCAGGAGGGGAATTCTGCCAGGGAACAAACCCAGCAGCGCAGAGAATTCAGAGCAAGTCAAGTGACTCCGAGTCCAAACCCCTGTGACACTGTGCTGTCCTGCTGGTCCCTGCACAGCCCTCCAAAATTTGCTTCCCTGATGTACTTCTGTACACATCAAATGTTCTTCTGTGGAGAACAGAGTTCCACCCTACATCCTCCTCATTTCTCTGGGAACATCACAATCCAGTGTTCCTGACATTACTGCTCATGCTCCTGAGCAAAATTTGGATATTTTGGGATTTTACAGGAGGATGGAAAAGAATAGAGAAAAGGAATTCTTACTAAACTTAATAAGGTTAAAACAGAATTAACAGTATTGTCTAACTGTACCTAATATAACAGGGATCCTATCAACTGGGAGAAATACCAACCACTCATTTTTCACCTGATAAATTAAAAGGATTTGTGGGTGGTTCTTTATTTCCTTTTTGCCTGTTCAGAATGATTTTATTTTTGAAAGTCATGCAGCACTTTGATGATCTCTTATTCTGACCATTTGTAAAATCCAAATCACCCAGGACCTATAAAATGTAAATTTTACAAGATTTCAAATGAGACAGAGCAAGCTGCCAGAGGTTTGCAGCCCCTCCTCCTCCTCCATGTCTGTGGATGAACCAAGGGGCCTGAATTCATAACTCTGGGATAAAAGAGGTGATGATCTGAACACTGAACTCCAAATCCACAGGATGAGTCAGGCAGGAAAAGTATTTACGTACAAACATCCTGGTAGCTGACAAGGGAAGGAAATTAAATAGAAAAAGAACACAGTGAAAGGTTTAAGTGAAGATTTAGCAATAGCCCTCCTTGCACATTCTCAATGAATGTGTCAGCAGAAATCTGAGGGATTCCAGAGAAGGCTACAGGACATTGTTCTCATTACTTTGCCTTTCACACAGAGCACTCAAAACAACATGGCATGCTGAATTTTTAAGGTTTGTTTGGATTTCCTAGATAGTTAATACATAAAAGAATGACCTTCCTTCAGGAAATATTAAAAGCAATTAGTTGTAATTGCTTATATGGCCAAGCAATCACTCAGTAGGAATTCATACATTTGAAATACAAACTGGTGAAGTGCCCATGTAACTACAAACCAGTATTTTTAAACCAAGTAGGAAATACTGAGGACTATTTTCAACATTCTGTCTGTGAATGGCAGTACTGGAGCAATAAATTACAACACAACCCCTGACCTCCAGCAGTGCCTTCACCCCAAAGTGACCCAGCACTGCCCAGTACAAGGAGGACTCCAGGTGCCACCACCCAGCACATCCTCAGCTCTGCTGCTGCACAAGCAGAACTGAAAGACTGTCTCCTCCTGGAAAAACCACTGAGAAAAGATGCTCTGAGCCAAACTGCAACTGAGAAAAGGAGGGACATGTTCAGAACCTGCCTTTGGGCAGCTTAGAAACTTCCCACTTCCCCAGTGAAACGTACCCTAATGGGATTTTTGGGGGGTTCTGAGTGTCCCATTAAATGGCAATTTCCTAGCAAAGAACTGAAACTCATTCTGTTTAAAACATCTTTTTTGAACCGTGCTGTCTGTGACCAGACGAGGCAGGGCATTGTTTCCAGCAATGTTCTCAGTTCTTTGTGACTAACCACTGAAGTTCCCCACTGAAATCATCTCTGCTTTTATACAGCTCCAGTTCTCGGTCCTAAACGAGTGCCTGGAGCAGAATTTGGGCTTTTTAAAGTAGTCACTTCCTTGCTGTTCCAGCCTGCTCTAAAAAACATTTAAAATACTGAAACTTCTCTCTCCTTCCTGTAATTTTTACAGGAGAAGATAATTCTAAGGACCTTCACCTAGGAGGCAAAGCCGTGCTGTGCCAGCAAATTTTCAGCACAACCACACCACTTGTGAGCTCCTGGGAAGATAAAGTCTTATTTTTGTTTGAAAAATGGAAAATTTTATCTCAGGGACCTGACATTTTATTTACTGCTTATGAAGACCACCAATGAGAGGATTTAAATTCAACACAAACACTTCAACATCAAATATAACCACTGCTGCTGTCAGCAACAGGAACAGCAACTGACCTGGAAAAACTCAGGCCATATTTCCTGTTCTGTCAAAGGAGACAGGGACACTGAGCTTGGAACAGTGGTGATGGTCACAAAGAATTGATCCAGTGTGACCTAGACCCAGCTGAATCCCTCAATCAGCCACAGAACCTTTCAGTTCCTTCCACCATCCAGCGCTTAAGCCAGCATTAACTCACTGCACTGCAGCTGCTGGCAGGGGAGTCCCAAATCCTGCTCCCTCACAACCTCTCCTCTGTGGTTTGGAGCTTGCACACTGCACTGATGAAGCTTTTGCACACAGAACATGATTTCAAACTGTGCATCAGCACTGGGAAGTGTGTCCCAGTCTCCCCTGACGTGGCAGCCCTGGTTTAAAGCACACACGGGCCACAGAAACATCTTTGTAACCACCCAGAATCAGCTCACCTTTCTCATCTCACCAATTTCTTATCTCAAGACTCCAAGTTCTTACACAAATTAACGCTGCAGCACCTGAAGCACGAGCTGGGGCTGAGTGACTGGAACAGAAGTTCCCACTGCTCCAGTAAGAGTGTCAGATCATTTCAGGGAAATGCCTGAACTTTTACCAACTGAAATCACAACAATTATATTCTAGAATCCCTCCTAATTTACTCTTCTCCTTCTGACACAGACATTGAGCTGAACCCACCCTACAGAGAGAAAAACAAATTACTTTGACTTCAACATGAGCATTACTTAATGCTCAGCTCCTCCTTCCATATTTTGTACAATCCCTCCTCCCCCCAAAACACCCAAATGGGTAATTTCCATCACCAACTGTACTTTTTTGTGGTTTCATTGTGGGGTTTTTGACTACAAACGGCTTTTTCTGGGAACCCTTGGATTTGTCTGCATGTTATGATAAAACACAATGGAACCATTCACAAAACAAAACAAGTTTTTACATAACAGAATGTGCAATAAAAGCGCAAGGAAGAAAGAAAAAAGAGAGAGAGAGAGAGAGAAAGAGAGAGAGAGAGGTATCCAGAGGAGAACTTACCCCGCGCTTTAGGCTCCTGAAGCAGTGGATTTTGGGTTTGGAGGTCATGAACTCGTTGAAGCGGTGGGAGAGGGGTTCCTTTTGCTGCTTGGGAGACTGGGGGCCGTTGGGAACAGCAGAGGGTGAGGCAGAGGCAGGGGGAGGAGGAGGGGGCTGATGGGGGGATGTTAAAAGGGACATAAGCTACGTATAAGAGATGGAGAAGTGACAGAATAAAAAACCAAAATAAAAAGATAAAACACAAAACGAAAATAAGCATCAAAACCAATATTTGAAATCCAGAGAAAAAAAAACCAAAACAATTAAATAATTAAATATTAAAGGCCATGGTTCAAAAGAGGGGAGAAAAGCAGTAGTTAAGAGTTGTGTTAAATGAAGAGTGTGATAAATGAAAGTTTTAGTTAAGTGATGCAACAGAAGAGTAACAAAAAAGTATTTGGAAGGAAGCTCATGCAGACTCTTCCATGCAGTGCTATCCCCATAAATTGCCCTGTTCTGCTCTGTGGACAGCTCGGAATAATGCATATGGATAGAGCTTTCAAATACCTGAATTTAAATGGATCAGATAAGGAAGGTACCTTAGTGCCCAGTAGCGTTTCTATTATCTGGAAAACAACAAACCACATTCCTTCCTGCTTCCAAATCATACCTCAGCAATGTGCATCACACTTCACTTGTACAAATTATTCTATGAATTTGCTCAGGAGTTAGTCCTGGTTGTGTTTTGATTCTGCCTACACTGATGTAAGCACCAGACAGCGAGTCCTCTCTCACACCAGCACTACAGGATTGACCCCTTGTGAACAGGGGGAGTTTTTGACTCAAATTTAAGTGGTTTGGTAAAGGGTCAGAGCAAGGGTGAGGTCAAAAATCCCAAAGCTACTCTGGGCTTCCATCAGTGTTACTGAAAACTCGAGTCCAGTCCCCCTGACGCGTCCTGGTAACCCCAGATAAATGCTGCCATGCACTATGGTGTAAAGTATGACAGTGGAATGAAAAAGGTTTAATGGATACATAAGTTAATATGGTCTTTTAAAAAGTCAACTGCTCAGTTAGTTACGCTCCATTAGTTGTGCTCCAGACTGAATCCCAGCAATTCCCTGTTCCCAGCCACCCACAACCTGCTGACCCCAGTGCACAGACTGGAAAGACAACGCAAATGGAAAGCTAAGGAGAGTTTTAGGAGTGTCAAAACAGTAATGCCACGTTAAAGCTTCCCACAGGTAACAATGTTAGTTGGCACACATGGCACTAGGTAAGTGGTTTACAACTCCTTCTCTGAGTTAGGAACAGAAATGGACCATGGCAGAGACGTGACAACTGAAGTTAAATTAATTTTAAAACTGCAACATAATTAATGAAATTATACAAGAAAAAAAAATTAAAGATATAAAGAAACTTAAGTAACCAAAGACTACAACAAAACACCATATTAAGACATCAGTTATTAACTTTCTGAATCTAAAATTCTCTTTAAGAAAACTTGCCAAGATTACTAGACAAGACAGAGGTTACTGACAAAACACATACTAGCACTGAGCTCAAGTTTGCAAGTCAGTACCTTATTTTTCTTGATGAATGGCCATAACTTGCCCTTGGATTTGCTACCAAACTTCGGCTCTGACTTCCCATCCCCTCTGGAGTTGGAGAGGCTGGTTTCGGACACCGTGCGCTTCATGGGCTGCGTGAAGTCCTCAAAGTCGACGTCTCCTGGAGGCTCAAACCCTGACTTGAAGGCTTCTATTACCATCTGAGAATCCTGGAATGGGACAGAGGGTTGTCATCGAATTGGTGACACATTAAAACACAACAAAACCAAGAAAGTTTGTCTGTGTGGGACCAACCCTCAGAGCGACCAGGCTCATTCCTGGGAATGAACGCCCTTCCAGAGCCCAGGATCAATACAAGTCTCTCCACCTTCTGCTCCAAGACCAGGGAATCTTTCTTGGCCCTGTGTTCATTACCATGATGTGCTTTTAAAAAAACCCACCTAGGCACAGCACAGTGTCCTACCAAAACAAGGCTCTCTGGGGTGTGATGTTTAATACTCACAGACACTGAAGTGATAAGTGCAGTTAAGAACACAACCACCCCACACAGAACAAAAGTCTCCAACCTTTGTATTACAACTGCGAACATAAATGGCCACAATCTCAGTGTCATCACAGATCTCTAAACAAACCCCCTATGGAAATAAAGGCAGATGAGCTTTAGTCTCAAACAGCCCATTATTGCTGTTACAAACTCTGTTTTGCAAAGCTGGCACTGAGACCAGCTGTTACTCAAAACACCAACAGATAAAAAGCAGAGGACTACGACCTTTTCAGGAAAATAGGAAACATGCAGCTATCACTAAAGCATAGGTCATTGTAGTGAACAGAAGGTGATGCTTAGGAAGAGTCAGCTCAGGTTTCCCCACTCCAAACTTCCACTGAGCTACACAACCACAGCCAGAAATGTTTTCATTCCCTTTCTTTCATTTCCAACACAAAAATCAAAATTCTGACACTAGCACCTTCTAAAGGCTTTTTCATGTCTATTGGCGAAAAGGACTAAAAGCTTATCAACTTCACTGACGAGAAAAGCAAATCACACTTCAGTAAGTGACTCATAACAAAGATTTAAGGTACAGATTTGCTGGGACCCTGCTGTGAGCAAACCAGTGGAAAACCCCAATAAATACTCCCATATAACAGAGCTTTTGTGTGATCACACTGCCACAAGTCAACAGTGGTTGTGAATTTAGGGACAGTAAAAGCCAGGAGTTTGTTTTATGAGCTTTACCCAACAGCTGAGCAGACCAAGGTCACTGCTGTGGGAGCCACTGGACCCACATTCCCTTCTGGCACTCCTAGGAGGGATGCAAGTCAGCCACAGACTGCCTGTAGTCTGTCTACAATGGCTTTGCTCTTTTGTTTTAGGCAGAGGGAAAAGAAAAAAAAATCAAATCAAAGCAAAACCAATCCATAGCATTTTTCCTACTCAAGACTACAAACAAAATTAATTATACATAAGATCCACTTGCCAAATGCAATTTAACTCTAATGGACTCAGGAAAAAAAATATTCTAACACACTTCTCATCTACTTGTTTTCTTGGGAAAAGAGAGATTTTTCTATTATACTCTTAGCAGGTTTTTTTCTAAGATCAATAGAGAAACTGTGCCCTGTTACATAAAAAGATGAACTTGTTGCTTTGAAGGCATTTCACAGGTTCTGGCTGTGGCTGTAGGTAAAATGCTGCTCAGGAGAAATCCAGTGGGATATAAACATATCCAGAGGCCAGGCTCAATTGAGCAAAACACAGATACAGGAAAAACTTTGCCAAAGTCTTCATAGGATTTTGAAGATCCACATGGATTTAAGATCCTCGACCTATCAGGTGTACCATGAAATTCTTACATGACTTTTAGGGAGGTAGAACAACACTTTCCATTATCCATCCTTGTTTGACATTAAAACTCCCTGAAACCTAAACTTGAAGAGATTTTTAATAATAGTCATGAACGCAAGATGAAGGATTAGAGAAGAGGGGGAAAGAGGGGGAAAGGTTGAGAGAATTGGGATTGTTCTGCCTGGAAAAGAGAAGGCTTTGAGGTGCCTCAATTGCAGACTTCCAGTCCCTAAGGGGAGCCTACAGGGAAGATGGAGAGAGAGAATCTACAAGAGCCTGGAGTCTGTGGCTGCCCCATCCCTGGAAGTGTCCAAGGCCAGGTTGGATGGGGCTTGGAGCAACCTGGGATAGTGGAAGGTGTCCCTGCCCATGGCAGGGGGTGAAACGGGATGAGCTTTAAGGTCCCTTCCCACCCAAACCACTCTCTAAGAGATCACACCATGTTGTAATTAAATACTCCACTGGTATTTTATCCTAAGAATTGAGCTTTTCACTTTTTCCCCTCTTAATTTTACAGTGTTCCTCCCATTTATTCAAAACATCCTTCCACTACAATGGAGCTAAAAATAACCAGCATGCTCCATATATCACAGAGATAATGTCATAACAGGAACTCCAAGCCCATAACAAATTCATCTTATCTGCTGCTAAAGCTCTCTGAATCAGGTTCTGCACAGGTTTCACCTGGCAGCCACCACAGCTCACCCTTGCAACACGACCTTTGTGTTGTTCAAGTGGTTAGAAAGGGGAAATGGAAAAAAAACATATTTAAAACTGCCTTAGAAACACAGTAACAGCTAACCAGTATTCCCAGCTAAATCCAGGCAGTTTCTACGGCTATTAGCAGGAATTCTATGCAGTGCAGTGAGGGCATAAAGCAATCCTATTTCCACAGCTGCACATTTAATAACCAATCCTGAACGAGTGGGCATGAGGCTGAACTTGGTAATATTTAAGCTGCAGAGAACATACAAAGTATTACATCTGATCCATAGGTCATTCTGGCTTTTAACACTATCCAATAAAATAGGGGCCCTGAAAATAAAATGATCTTTCAGAATCCTGGAAGAGAGAGGGAACATGAAAACTACTATTAGCAGTTTACACTTGGCACAGTTTCAAAGTCACTGTAGAAATACACCCTTCCTTACTATTGTAGTACACAATTCTGATGCTGGAAATCATGGTGTTTCACAGATCCCACAGGAAGTCAAACTTCATTGATCAAAGTTTGCAATAAACCCACCTGAAGCCGAAAACTGATTATCAAAAAGCTCCAAGATACAGACATGAAGTGCAAGGTTCTGGTGCTTTAAAATAAGAAAATCAAGATCACACAGCAGTGCCTTACCCTCAGCTGGCAATATTTTACTGGCAGCAAAAAAGATGCAGAATTTGCATGTTCCAACAATCTTTCAGCTACAGCTGTCACACAGTTTGGTACACAGGGTACCCAAGAATTGATGTTTTCTCCAATTATTTCTTTGTTCTTTCTGGCCCATACATCTTCTCTACCAGTTGTGATGGTTTCCTTTAAAGTCCTGGTTTCTGAACTGAATTATGGCACAAAGAGCAGCTTCCATTTAACCTCTCCCCTTCTTCAGTAATTGCATGTGATAACTGAGCAAAACACTGAAATAAAGCTAAAAGACACCAGGAGCTAAATAAGGATTCCTAACGTATCCCTATCTTTTGGCAGTGTCATTGAGTCTGTCCTCACACCTTTCAACTCTGGAGATCCTGTTCTTTTGTTTGTGATTACCTGATCCTGGGGATCTGCTCCCAGCTGGGAAGCACGTGGGCCCAGAGCTCCACACGGAGCAATTCCTGCTCACTGGGCTCTTGGTTTGCTCACCAGAGCACCCTTACATCAGCACCAGCTGCCCCTGCACCCAACTTCCCTGGAATCTGACCTCATTTCCAAGTTTGACCGCAGTATTGATCAAGTAGATTTTCCTATCCGAAGTTTTTTAAGCTTGAAAAAGATGAGGAGACAAGCTCCGACCGGAATCCTTCAAGGAAAAGGAGAAACTCTCCTGATGGCAGCTTAAGAGAAAAACTTCCTTCCTGAAATATTAAGGGGTGAGATGGGAAAGGTCTGTGGTAACACTCTGCATCAGTGGCAAAAGCAGCACGTTATCTGGAAATAGAGAAAATACAGCTTTTAAATTGCTCCTGTGCTTGGCTGTTTGTGTACAGGAGCAGGACCTGCAGCTCACACACAGGCAGGAGCCAGCACAGCACTTTCATCAGAAGAGATGGAAATTACTGCTCCAGAGATGAAAAAAATCCTTGATGATATTTAAGAAAAAGGAACCCTTTATGGCCAAAACTGTTCCCAGATAGAACATGCTAAACCCTTTGTAACTGTTCAGATATCACTAATTTGGTTAAATACTTTTTTTTTGCGGGCACAGTGTTTAGAGATCCTGGTAAATTCAGTCATCAATGCTCAAAGCACCATTTTCTAATGTCACACTTGTGCATGAGCCATCGATTTGACTTCTCTGTGTGCAAAAGAATATAAAATTCACTCTGATTCAAACACCCAGTTTAAGTTCCGTGTGTGTTTTGCTAAGAAGACTCTAAAGAAGTGTAGGCTGAGATATGAATCTCCCCAGCATGATGTCACCACACAGCATCAAAAGCAGGGTATGTTGTTCCAACATGGGAATCTGTGCCCCAATTCCCCCTTTTCTCACTCACAGAGTAGTTTTCAGATTCCTTATGTTCCTATGCTGCTCTCTGTGGGAGCAATGGCTGGACAGAGAGTGGAGGATTAATGTGAACACTTCAGCCTCAGGCTCATGCTGCCGGTTCATGGCTCTGGGCACTGAACAGCTCAGAAGAGATTCCAGTGGAAAACATGGATGGGAAATTCAAACAGGCAGCAAGACATGTGCTGCCAGCATTTGAAGCACTAATGTGATCCATGAGAAAGGCTGGAAGAACAGAGGCTTCATGTAGGAAGGGAGCAGATCATTCTGCAAGCAAAATAAGAAACACATTTGCCCTTGTGGTCACTGTACACCAGGAAGCTCAGCCGAAATCTTTATCGGCCTTTTTATCAGAAAGGCTTCTTTGAATCCTACAGGGAGGGTCAGAAATCAAGATTTTGCTCATTTACAGATTGACAACAAACCTCAAATCTGCGAAGAAGAATTTTACAGAAAGATTTTGCAATAGTTCATGCATCCAATCCTTTAAATATTTTCATTATTATAAATCTAACTGAAATTGAGACATTTCTGAAACACTCAGGTTTCTGACTGTGAGACGTAGAAACCACCTTTTTAGGAATTGGTGATTAAGTATCTGAAATTATGTCCAACATCATCTTGTTCCATGCAAAACCCTATTTTTAAACTGCAATATTTCAAAAAGGAATTATCCCTATAAAAGGAGAGAATATACCTAAAAAAACCCCTAAGCAAAATTTAAAAGTGTGGCAGCAAAGGCATTTCTGGGTGTTAAGCAGATTTGGGAAATAATCTGAGCACATCCTGCCTCAGACAAAGCAGCCTGGGGACAAGAAGCTGTTCTTTGGTTCAGTTCCACGACTGCAAAGCTCTTGTGCTGCAGCCTGGACCCAGGACTTAAGTCTCCATAAATCTGAGATCAATACTAAACATGACAACCAACAAGCAACACTCACATTCTTGTGATCCACTGATTCTGCAGCCTTTGTTATCTCATCCAGACACTTCCCAATGATGGGGATCACTTGGCGGTCGACTTCTGCAAAGGTTTTCATGGATTCACCTATCCTCACGATTCTTCTTTCCTCCATCTCCTGTATTTTCTAAAATATCACATTTCATTCAGGTCAAACATCGAGATTAACTTCACAGTTTCACCCAATTTCCCTTCCCAGCTTACATCAGCTGCTTTAAAACTTACGGATTAAATATATTTTTAAGAACAAACTAGGACAGCTGTTCTTAGGAAGGTACCAAGTGATGTTCCCTCAAACATCAAAATGTCATTCTAAAAGTAATCTCTTTTACTATTACTGGAAATTTTTCAATTAACTTTTTATGTTAAAAAATGCTGATTTGTCAAAACCCCAGCTTTAGACTTTTGTGAGGATGGTTCCTAAGGCTTTTAAAAGAATTTCTGCAACAAATTCTTTCATGTTCTGTGAATGTGCAGAAAGATATTATTTTCATTCCACCGTAGAATCCAAAGAAACAAAAATCTTGTTGTCACCCCTTCTCCTTTTCCTTAGGAGGTAATTTTTGGGTTTCAGGCAGTCCTATACACCATGTTTTGTTCACAATACATCATGTATTGGTGTATTCATGTACAATAAATGCATCATGTGTTGTTCACACCAGGGCTTCTCAACACATTCTCCTCGTTCCTCAGTGGATTCAGTTCCAAGATCTCCAGCATCTCTTCCAGGGGCCTCTCCTTTACCACGGAGGGAAGCTGAATGTGCTATAATTCTATTGTGCCAAATTACAGCAGGATACAGAAGGGCAGGAACAGGAACAGCCTGTTCCACGCTGGACTGCAGAACCAGTTGATTTTAAAATCCCCTTTGCCTTGACTGATCCACAAGCAGCATCAATTCCGTACAAAACCACTTATTTCAACATCTGAAAGGAAGCACTGGAGCTCACTGGTGCACTGATAGGGAAAAGGACACATCTGCAGGACTGACAACTCACTACAGACCGGAGTGCTCGCCAGTTCCAGCATTAAATACTAATATGTTGCAAAAATGTTTTACTTGATAACCAAAATACTTTACCTCAAGGCATTGATTTGAAATACCAAGAGGCAAAAGAGGGGGTGGGTAAGAAAGTGCATGTTTGCTACACAGATATCAGCTCCTCCTCATCTGATGACAAGCATGTGACATTTCCTCCCTTGAAGAGGTTGTATTTTCCACTTCTGTTGCTTATGACCCATTACAATGGAACAGTCATTTAAGAAGTTCTGTTCTACTACATTAACCTCAATTCATTCAGTCAAGCACAAACTCAGGTCTTCACTCAGAAGGAATCTGATGGCTTTTTTATTCCTGCTCTGCAGTCTGTCCTTAGGCACCCTAGGACACAATCAGTAGCTCGCTTAAACCCTTTGGCATTCACTGCTGCAGAATTACTGTGGTTTGCATTGACACATCTGGGCAGCCTGACTGTAACACGGGTTAGAAAGGGCTGTGGGACTTTACAGAGGCAACAATGCCCAGCTGCCTCCTGCCCCAACAATGCAAAGGATGCTCTCCCTCATCCCCATCAACAAGAGTTGAACAGAGCAAGATTGTGAGGATTCCAAAGAGCATCATCATCTGTCACCTCAGTTTGACATCACCTTCCTCATGTATTACTGATCCCTTCATATCTAGTCTGAGAAAAGGGGATAATTTATCCTATCTTCTCTCGGGGTGGCAGACTACATACAAAATTTGCTGAGAAGGACCAAAAAAATCACCAAAAATTAAAAGTCAGGGTCATAGAATTGAGGTGATGTGCAATATGCATCTCTCTTCTTGCCACAGGATTATGGCTGCTCCAGATCCCTGTCAGTGACTCTTACCTGGAAGATGTTTG
The DNA here is from genome assembly GCA_013400975.1 of Atrichornis clamosus. Classification (NCBI taxonomy): domain Eukaryota; kingdom Metazoa; phylum Chordata; class Aves; order Passeriformes; family Menuridae; genus Atrichornis; species Atrichornis clamosus. The sequence goes on from WBMZ01002298.1 coordinate 53,608, forward strand.
GTATGTGTGTGTAGTAATGCTCATGCTGCTCACTGTTGAATTTCTGTAGGGTGGAAGAATACTCAGCTTTGCTGTCTTCTGCCATCTGATGTCTCAGCTGGGCTTGCTGTCTTGCCTGAAGAAATACCAAAAGAAATTTATAATTCAGACTACATGGAAAGCAATTGCATTGTGGTACTCCTTGTCTTACTACCCAGCAACACTGAGATATGAGACTCTGAACACCAGCTCTTGGTTTACTCCTATTTTGTGAAACATTTAAGCTGCAGTGTGCACAGTGCTGCTGCTCCTTTCTTGGGTTATGTGCTATTTCCACGGACCGTTTGGCATTCCATGAACAACCCCCGACTGAACTCCATGTAAAACACCAACACCAGCTTGCCCCTCCACCTGCCCACTGCACAGGCACCTTCCCAGTACGTTTGTGGACACTCTCCTTGCTCCACCCATGCCCTGGTGCATGGCTCCTGCTTTCCTCTAATGAACTGCTTCCCCACTGGCAAGCAGGATTTTCTGGGGAAAGGGAAGTGAGGAAAAAAGCCAACACAGTTTTGTCTCACTTTCCATGCCTTAGCCAACACAATCATGACAAAATCCCTTAACTCTGTGTGCTCTGCTTTATCCACACTCCCCAAACAGCACTGGTGTGAAGCACACAAGGAAAGGGGAGCCTGAGCAGCAGCTGAGAAATGTCTCCCTTCCTATTTTTACCCACACAGATGATTTGCTTTGCTACCCAACATAGCAGAGCACTGGGCAATTAATCTCACTTCTTTCCCTGGAATAATCTGTCCCCAAGTGACCCTGTCATGTTTTCAGATTCCTCCCCTCACAGTTCTGTTCCCAAGGCCTTCTGTTATCTGTTTCACTGCCCAATATTATTCCCTTACTGCCTCTCCCATCTGTTTGGTTTAGATGCCTTTTTCTTCCTTGCCGTTGGCCTTCCTAGAGCAGCTCTTCCTTCTCTTCCCTCCCTCCATTCCCTAAGTCTTCATTCCCTGTCCCAGCTCCCCTCACTGAAGTTCCCTCTCTCTGGCTGGAGCTCTGCTGCTCAATTTATGAATAACTCCTTAAGACAAGGCAGAGAAATGTTGTTTTAAAAACTGTGTTTCAGGGAACACAACACAGCAAAAATTTTAGCGTATTTTAAGTGGGCTCCCATTAAAATCAGTTCAGAATGGGGTTGTTCTTTGAACTGTTCCAAGCAGACAATAGTTTCCTGACAATAAATCCATGAAATACCAAATCATGGAACGTTTTTGTAATCATAACTGGAAGGCAGCAAGTTCTGCCAGAAGGTTTCAAATCTCAATTTGTAAAGAAAAAGCCTTCCCTTGCATTTGTCAGGTTTGCACATCTCACCTAATAATTTATTTCACCTCAATTCAGATATTGCTTCTGCAGTCAACAGCAGGAATTTCACAGAACCCCTTCACATTCCTTCTACAAAAATAATTCAAGCAGAATGAGGAGATAGTGGGCACTAAGTGCATCAGAGAAGATGAAACAGTAGCATCAAATGGAGAAGAATGTGACTATAACCAAATAAGTATATTCAATAAAAGACAAATTTTCGACTTTGCTTGTTCCCAAGAGTTTTAACTGTCCACTAACTCCTGGATGAGTGCAAAGGATGAGTGCATAACTTCAGAAAATTCACTTCCTGCAATCAAATTCCAAGAAGCCATATCAATCATTTCCCTGCCCAAGTGCTATAAAGCTTATTAAACCTTACCACCCACACATTCACATACATCTACACCAAATACGAGTGGAAAACAATCTAGCCTTGTGCTGCAAACACAAATTTACCAGGAAAACAAAGTCAGCCATGGAAAGGCAGGCAGCTGTAAGAGTGGCTCACACTTGTCTCCCAACCCCTTCCTCACATCCCAGCTGCTGCAGATCAATATCCATTTGTGAGACCCATTCTCCTCATCTACCTAAGAGCAACCCATTGTCTGAGCTGACTTTACACCAGCCCCACTCCCACTCATACAGCTGTCTCTCTCTTTTTTTAAAAATAATTTTCAATAATGCAACTCAGGAATTTGTCCCTTGACTCTATTGTTGAAGCAGAAAAACAAGAAAGCCATTATTACACACTTCCAGGCAGACCCAGCAAGCATTAAGCCATCAGAGTTCATTTTCATGAGCAAACTCATTGGCTGGATATGACAAAGTAATTCTGAGCTAAATGTATACAGGAGCAGACACTCAATTTCCAAAATGATCTTAACTGGCCCCAAATAAGAGGGGGAGTAGATGAGTAAATAAAATTGGGTGCATTCCAAACCCAAAATTTTTGTATGAGAGCCCTAGTGATGCTTTGTTTCTCTTGGCCATTTAATGCATTTGGCAAGCTTTTAACTGTTTAAATATTTTTCCAATGAGGTATTTGGACCTTAAAATAAAAATATTTTTTAAAAGACTAGAATTTTTTTATTATTTCATTTGAGTATGTCACTTCCTCTAACATCATCACTTCTAGTATTAACAGAATTGTATTTTATAGTGAGGCTCTTGCACTCTCCTGAAGCACAGGATGATAAACAGAAGTCAATGATGTTAAGTTTCACATTCAGAGTAATGGATGCAGTAGCCTGGAGCTGCAGAGAGTCACAGGAGCTATTTCAGGGGTAATGCATAGCTGAGTTTTACAGAAAATAAAGTTTTGCCTTCTTTACTGCTTACTTGTGCAAGCAAACAGCAAAATGAGAAGGTTTTTTGGGGGCTTCTTGGAGTTAATGTTAAAATATTTGCTCTGAACAGTATTTCCAGAAGGAAAGGCTTTGGAATAATTCGGCTCTGAAAAACCAGACGATGACTTCAGATAGAGGAGCGTGATACTGTGGTGCAGCTTTCAGACAACACCCTCTGTCCTCTAAGAGGGCAGGGGAAGCTCAGTTTCCAGCCCCACACGGGAAGCCACGATCCAGCTCTGCAGCCTGACAGACTGCTCGGTTGTGAGAGGTGTCAGGGCCAGGTGCTCTGAATGCAACACAAAGTCCCCTCTTCAGAGGAAGAAAGAATGAGGTCACCTTCCAGCACCACGAGAAAGCTAAAAGGGTCTGTACACCCGAGGGGTTTGTGGGGAGAACAGCAGCACTTTGCTTCCAAATGCCTGATGCTGCAAAATTATACACAGATTTCACACATCCCCCACCCCAAACATACCCTTGTAACAGCTTTTTGCCCCAAAATAAACACGCACAGGGCATCCAGGTATTGCTTTCTCCCTTGAAGTCTGGTTTTGTTAAGGCAGGTTTTCTCTGAACTCGTGTGGCAGCAACAGAACCAAAAGGACACGTGTGCCAACGTTTGTCTCACCCAGAAAAGCGCTCCCAAAAATGAATGACAGCCCAGTCCCTGCAGCAGCACCAGCCCTGCAGTGGGCGTGGAGGTAAACTCTGGGCTTCCACTGCCACTGCAATCAGATCTGAGCACAGTCACACCAGGGAAGTGTTTCTATAACTCCGAGAACACTCGAGGTAAAGGAAGTGTAGCTGTGATAGACTGAACTAGGCAAGAGCTCGCTAGCAGCAGGTAAGGCTTATTATATGTGACCTTCTCTCTGAGAATCTATACAGAGCTGCCATTAAACATAATCAAAACCAATCTTCTTCCCTTCCTTCAGACAGCCCTGCTGGTTGGCAGGGGAGAATGCAGGGCCGTATTAACTTTCAAAGTGCTTATTTTTAAAAAAATCAGTAGAATTGCGGCTGTCTTCAGTACTTTAAAAACATTTTTTAAAATATCAGGCCTCAACAGCACACCCACCTTAGGTGAAAAACAACACTAAACTCAATAGCCATATGAGCTGGCAGCATGCACTGTGGCACCTATCTCTTAAGGGAGCAGGAAGAACACAATCATTATTCTCTCAAGATTATTTTAACTACATTTCCTGCAGATTTTCTTCTTAATCACCAAGTTGCAAAAACCAGACTCTCAAATAGCAACAAGTTAGTTTCAGATAAATGACTCTACCAGGAGCTCAGAGATGCCAGAAAGGCAGATGCCAGGGTGGGACACTGATGCTCTAAAATCTGACTTAACTGAAGTATTTATGGGGGTATTTCTTTCCCCTTTAAAGTAAGAAATTAGAAGAAAGTTAACCCTGCAAAGCTTTGAAATAATTCGCGTTAAAGATTATATTTATTCTGAGCCTTCTCATCATCTGCAGTTTATCAATGTGATGCAACTTCAGCCATCACTGCAGAGCAGAACGAGACCAAAGAATTACAGACAAGGGAACTTCTCCAGAGTCCTTGCAGACATGCAGCCCTAGTAAAGCTTTATATATGGATCAGAATGAAATCAGTCCTGATACTTTATGCCTTTGAACAGGAGAATTCAACAGAGAAAGGGAATAAGGACATCTTTATGATGGGTACTGTCAACTCTGAAAGTGTGAGAAAGCATCAGCAAACTGCTACACATGATTCTTCTTAGGGAATTAAATAAATCCTTGGATAGTGTTACATACACCTTCTCCCCCCAGAACACTGTTGGGTATGAAATGCAACTTGTGATAAAGTGTAGGAGAAATTTTTAAAAACCAAGTACATTTTCTGCCATTTCGGTCTCCACTTCCAGAAAAGAATGAGGATATTTTGCTGAGAACAATTTTCTGAGACACATTCCAGAAACAGCAAGAGGGTCAATAGACACACTGTCTTCTGGGTTTACACAGACAAAAAACGCTGCTCCTCAGGGCTGTTATGGTGGGAGTGATATGAATAACTGAAAAGGGCAGAAAAAAACCTTGGCTGTTCTTCAGCTGGTCCACACTAAGTGGAACAGTTCAACTTCTCAGCAGTTGCTCTAGTCCAGAATGGCAGAGTTTCCAGTCAAAACTTTGGTGTCACTTTCTTTCTTCTCTCTTTTCTCCCACTCTGCACTCCCTCTTTTCTTTCAAACTCAGACAGCATGTGAGATGCATCACTGCCAGGCCACCGCCCGCCAAAGCAGATCCGTCTTTGGCAAATCCAAGATCAGACTAAAATGCAAACACACCAAAAAAAAAAAAGAATCACCCCTGCCCCCTCCCCTCAACTACCCAATCCCTTCAAAATAACTTAATGATAAAGGCAGACTCAGAAACACTTCACCAGTTCCAGGAATGCTTCAGATTGCTCACAGGTTTCTCAGCTCCGGGCTCCGGCCCTCCCTCCCCGGCCGCCCTGCGACCACCGGGAGCCTGCTGGGAGCAGCAGCACTGGCAGCGAGGGCAGGGTCATTAATAACAGTGGGCATCCTGCCACGGACTTCACAACAGGGCCAGGGCTTCAGCTTGGATTTACATTGTCCCCAAATCAAGCGCCACTGTTTACTATTTTACAATAACCAGTTGGGGCTCTCTGAACTGGCAAGCGGAGAAAGCATTTGAAGTTTGCTTTCCCGAAAGGAAAAAAAAAAAAAAAAAAAAGGTAGAACGGGGGGTACAAAATAACAGCAGGGAAAGAAACAAAGAAAAGAAAGTCCTTTCTTTTAATACTTGGGGAGGTGGAGGAAAAGTCTGAGACTGTGGATAGCTGAAATCCTTTGGCTGCATATAATATACAAATGAGCAAACCACTGACAGGGGATGGAAAATCTTCATCCCTACATCCCAGGAATTGTTATCTAGTGCAGTCTCACTGCTCATAATTCTGCCAGAACTCAGAAACTCGCACTAACAAAAGATATCCCTAAAAAACACAGTCCTGCTGCAGCTCTAACAAAGATAGACTGAATTAATTAAGAGCAGCACAGGAGTACCTGTCAGCACACTCTCCAAGGCCCTAGGGAATAACTGTACCTCAAATCCAAAAGTTTGTCTCTTTGCACTGCCACTCTCATGTCATGAATACTAAATATTCAAACTCTCTGGGTGACTGAACTGTGAATCCCTGCAAACACCCAGGAGTTTTCCACACAGCTCAGAGAAACACAGCTCCACGAGGATATCTAGCAAGTCTAGTTTATTATAAAAGAAGGATAATCTCTGCGGATGGAAGGTTACGTGGATTTGAGGGAGGAGGTAACAAGAAAAGATGTATTTGGGGCACTGGCTGACAACGTTTAATTAAATAATTTCTGGAGGACTGTTTAGTTCTACTACATAAGCAATTAAATTCTGTGGTGTCTAAATCTGGGTATTGAATATAAATAATGGAAATTATTTCTTGAATCTAAATAATGGAAATTTCAGGACTGTGTAATAGATTGCTTAGCTCATACTTGGAATACTGGGCACGGTTCTAGTCATCTCCCTCCAAGAAAGAATTTACAAACACAGCCAATGCAGAATGGACAGTCAGGGTTGAAAAAGTTACCAGTATGAATTTTCTAAGCTTGAAGACCAACTTTATGGGTAAAATACATGACTTTGTCTCTTGGAGAGGTGAATTAGTCACCAACAACACTGAAAAGGCCGCTGTTCTCAACACTTCCAGGGAAACAAAAACCCAGAATGAAGCAAACACAGAGCCACCATCAGGGACGGAAGAGATGGTGTGTGAACCCCACCCTGTAGGGAGACCCGGATGGCTGGAATAGTGGGCCGACAAAAACCTTATGAAGTCCAGCAAAGACAAATGTGAGGCCTGGTACCTGGGGAATATAAACCAGGAGTGCAGCACAGGCCGGAAACAAGCCCAGCCTGAGTGACCAGGGTGGTGCTGATGCTGAGCTGCATCAGCAAAGGCATTCCCAGCAGAGATAAAGTCAGTGTCCCAAACTCTACTCAGTGTTTGTCAGGCCACACCTGGAATACTGGGCTCAGTTTTGGTGCCCACTCTATAAAAAAGAAGTGGACAGACTGGAGAAGGTCCAGAAGGGCCACAAAGATGATCCAAGGACATGTGAGCAAAGGCTGAGAGACCTGCATTAGTTCAGCCTCGAGAAAAGAAGGCTTAGGTTTCCTCATCACTGTGTTCCAGTGTTTAAAGGGTGAATACAGAGAGGAAGATTCCCTTTTTACAAGGAGTCACATGGAAAAAACAAGGGATAATGGGTTCAAGTCACCTGTGGGGAGATCCCAATTGGACACCAGAGGACAATTTTTCACAGTGAGAACAATGAGCCTTTGGCATAATCTCTGCAGGGAAATGGTGGATTCCCTAACATGGGACACTCACAATTCACTGAAAAGGGTTGTGGGCCCTCTTGTCTAGACTGTGCTCTTGCCAAGGAACACTGGGCCAGACAATCCTTGAATTCTCTTCCAACCTGGTAATTAAGATTCACCGAAACTGAACATCTTACAAACTAAATTAGCCAAATTCTGAGGCCTTAATTCTTACACAGGTGAAAAGATCTGTTCCAGTGTTTTGACAGAGAAAGGGTGATTATAAACAAGCCTTCCAACTGTACAGCATGAAGTAATTGCTTTGCATTAGCTTAGAACACCAGTTATGTTGCACTGGTGATTCAAACTGCAGTTGATGCTTAATTCAGAAATTGCTCTTAAGCCTCCCCTTCACCCCCACCTTTAGCAATCACCTCCCAAAAGGGTTGTATTGTTACAAAACTCAAATTGCCACGTGGAGCACTGCTAAGAGGAAATTTAAGTTCAGTTGGATTTCCTTGTCTTACACTAAAACTGACTCATGATCTGCTCTTTGATCTCTTATCACCAAGCACAGTGCATGTATGGGGTACATACAGATATTTATTAAGTTCTCCAGACTCTCCTGCTGGAGTCATTAACTCCCTATTGAGTAGAAATCGACACTCTTAAATTAGTCATGATTCCAAAAGGGAAACAGCTGCTATGCACAGAGCATTGAGGATGGCAGGTTGTAAACAAGGCTTACTCTTCCAGAAATGCAAATTGCTGTCCTGAGGGACTCCCTGCCTTCTCACACTACATTATCTGATAGGAAGGAAGCAGTTCAGGAAGGAAATTGGGGTCTGCATAACCCAGAGAAGTAACATTACATCCCATTACCAAGCAAAGACTTCACTTGACTTGATGGGAAATGTGACACACATCACAAGCAAAGACACTGAACTTTAGCCAGTTCCATCTGTGGCGCAAAAGAGAAGCAGCTGCCTATTCAACACACATAAAATTCACTATCACACAAAAAAAGTCCTTTGCAGTGTCAAACTCTCCAATTTAAAATGCACAGGCCAGGCCTTCCTGCACCACGCTCAGGACTGGGCCTTGTACACCTCACCTGCAAATTTCACCTGGATGCTGCTGCTGTCTCTCTATAAAGTCCCAGCACAGAACTGGAAAAGCAAAGCCTCTGGAACCACTCACTGCAGTATTTGCCACATTAATGACACAAACACTGCAAATCTTCTCCACCTTCCAACACCACCTTTGCATGGCACTACGTTTTCTAAAATGCTGGTAGGCTCACTGTGCTCAGTGGGTGCCTTGATGTGGATAGGAGAGGAGGGGATGCAAGTCCCACTGTCACAGAGCAGATGCCTTGGCATCTCCTGATAAATCAGGCCCACTGAGTCGTTACAGCCTGCAGAAGGCAGATAAGCACGACCTGGGGTTATGCTGCACTTTACTGCTGACAGACTTTACTGACTAAACCTCAGGTAGTGTGGCATAAAGAAAGAGAAGAGAACATGAAACATCAGTATCTCTCCACGGTTGTATTTACAGACTAGAAAACTAATGTCATGGTGATATTGTATTTTAACGCTTTATGCAAATCTTAAGATATTCTGGGTCTCCAAAACATCTTGGATATTGCAGACACAACCTGAAAGTTGCAGAGCACAGGGGAAAGCTCCCAGAGATTTCAATAAACTTGAGATCACTTTTATTTCCCCCAGTTTCTCCACTTCAAAACCAAACCAAAACCAAAGGCAAATATATCTAAAATTCCTAAGTATCTCGGATTATTGCCTAAGACCAACATATGACCATGTTTCTCTTCAGCCAAGGGACAGATCCTGCCTGACACCAAGTACTTCAAACCACTCTCCTCCCCTCAACTGCTGAGCAAATCAAGAGGCAAACACTTCCCATGGGTGGCCTCAGCCACTTCCTCTTTAAAATCAGATTCTGAAAAGCCTACCTTGAAAATAAACCCTTAGAAAAGCCAGTTGAATTTTTAATTTTGTTTTATTACAAGAAGTCTGCAAAGGCACCACTGGGTACCACATTATCCCAATAAAGATGTCAGCTTTTTAGTGGTTGCAGCTCTGAAGTGAAGGCAGAAACAATAGAGCTCTGCCTTATATGTACAGTGGCTCTGTGCTGGCGACAGAGACCATTTCCCCAAATGGTCAAAAAATTGAAGCAGCTCCTCTGTGGTTTTTGAAAGAGAACTGCTTTAAAGCACACAGTCCACTGTGATCCAAATGAAATAAAGCTTTCAGTGATACCTACGAGGCTTCCTGGAAGCAGCATCAGCATGTTGCAGGGTTTATTTAGGTTATAAGGATATTTTCACAGACAGTGAGCTTCCTGCCCTGACTTACACTGCATTTTGTATTGACACAAACATCTCAGCAAACTTTGACTGCTGGTGATTTAGAGGCTCAGTGCAAACAGGGAGGGGAGTTCAGGTGCCCTGCTCCACTCTCCTTTGATTCCTACATGCTGTGATCACTGCAGAGACTGAACACAGCCTCTGCTCCATGCTCCTACCACCTAAAAAGGAGCTGGGAGAAAAGGAAGCCAAACACTCCTCTCTCCAAGACCAGCTACCAGGCTGCTGGCTGGTAAGGTGATGAGCACATGCTGGCCATGGAAGAGGCACAGAAAGGATGTGCCCTCCACATATCTGGTCCTACAGAAGGAATGTGGACCTTGGCGCATGATGCCCACACTCCACATCCAGCCCTGCCTCTAAGCACACACCTGAGGCCCTCTGCCACACAGTCCTGGAGAAATAAGGAGGAAAGTAACTCTTATTCTGCTTCTCTGCTGGTTACTTAATGCTAACGAAGTGTAATACCTTTGGCAAAGGGTAAGTGCTAGTAGCTGGCAGCTCTGGCACAGAATTTCCTGCTGCAGTTGTCAAAGGCTACAGTGACAAAGATGAAGAGATGTGAGCATTTCAGAGCCTCACACAAGCTTAGCATTAGGGAACTGCAGCTGTATTCTCTTCTGACTGCATGTGTCATTGTGATCACTGCAGAATTTTAATTCCATTAATGCCATCCACTCTATAACGTGTGATGCAAAAAGTAGCTCGTGTGCCTGCTCGTATTTGCAGGTACAAGCTGAGGCAGCCAAGGTGTCAATCTCAAGCCAAAGAAATGAGGGCAGCCTGCCCCAGTCTTGAGGAGAGCATTGGCTCTGGCACAGCCAAACTGCCTGTTCTCCTGGACAGATGGATTTCTGGAGCTTTTGGGAGTAGGAGTGCAGCAGCCAAGCCATAAGGGGCAAGAGGAATCAGAACTGCTGCAGTAGAGGGAGGAGGTTAAAGTCATCCTAGTGCTTCATTTGGAGCTGAGCAGCTCCTGCATCCCCCTGGAGCGAGTCAGGGAAGGCAGCAGTGCTGGGGAAACAATGTCCCATTCTGCACTGGGAGTTATGCAAGAGCCTCCCAGTCACACGGGCAGAGGGGAGCAAAGAAAGGGCATTATTCACAGCCTGACATGGATGAACCCAGTTTAACACATGCACTTGGAAAACACTGTTCTCTCTGTTCAGTAATATTATTTCACATTCCACTCATTTTGATAACCTTTTCCTTCTCCCATCTACTCTGTTGGCTGCCTGGAAAGTGGAGTAATGCCTTCTCCTGAGAGCTGCCAACATGCATAACTAACAGATTTTTCTTTCAAGATACCACTGAGCCTCATTTTGCAATAAATAATTTACAAATTCATACAATAAAAAGCTAGAGAAATTTAAAAGGGAAGCCTCTCTGCTTCAGTTGACAGAGAAAGAGAAGCAGGGTAGGGATTGCTTCCCAGAATTTACCTAACACTCTCAGATTGATAAACCTCCAATATGCCACCTTTCACTGACCAGAAAAGGCCAGCCTTGGAACGGGATGTAGAAATAAGGAGTTTCAGTACCCTACTTCAAACAGTAAGTCATGTCTTTGTATCCCTTTGACATGGCCTCAGCTTTGAAAAAAATCTAGGGCAAGCCCTAATTTTATCTATGAAAGAAGTATTCTAAAATCACTTTATACAGATAAAGCAGAGATGATCCCCCTCTGTTAGAAAAACCCACATGTGGTGCTACATCTTTAACAATCTGTACATGCATTCATCTGTCAAGTGCCCTGGCAAATCCAGAAAGCAACAAAGGATCAAATCTGCATGGTGGATTTACAACTAAGAGCCAAGTAAATTACAAGACTACAGAGGTATTTTGTCCTTTGATATGCAACAGCACTTGGGGGAAATTTTCTGAGTTGTTTATCATTGACTGCCCTCATTTCTAACAGCATCCTTGATGTTATCGGCCACACAACCTCCTGGTGCTCAGCACACCAGAAACACGAGATCCCACAGATGTAAAGAAAAATTTGTACTTGATAGCTTCACAGGACTGAAGTAACTGAGAATAGAATGAAGCAAAACCTACATTTTACAAGGACTGCTTCAGACTAGAAGGATTTCTTACCTATAATTCACTTTCCTTTCCTGTCCCTGCAACAAACATTTGGTATATTTTAAACTTCATCTTTTTTCATTCTCTTTTGGTTGCTTTTTTTTTTCCCCTCAAGAAACAAAGCTTTCCCAATGTTCTGGCTATTTTCTTCCTTTCTGACTCAAACTCAAGGGGCACAAAACTGCCCTTACACACTGTAACGTGGTGTTTCTGATCTACATTAGTGCATCTTCTGAGCAGACGTGTAACTCCAAAACCAGAAGCACTTTAAAACATTTTCTCTCTCTTCGTTGCTTCCTTAAGTTACAGGTACTGGACTTGGACCAGTAAAATTTAAACTTTAAGCATTCTTCCACACATCCAATTTTGAATCAAACTAAAGAAAGAAAATACAGACAGATGTGCTGAGACAGGACTGGGTGTTTAAGAATCAGTTCAAAAGCTTCACTGTGTGGGGATCAATGCAAAAAAAGCCACAAATGACTATGCAACCAGCCAGCAACCAAGAAATGAAAATAAAAGCCTTGTGCCATCTGTGACAAGCACGGATTCCAGGATTCTGCATCCCATGGCACACTGTCCTGCTCTAAACCTAGGACCAAGAAAAACAATTCTGGTAATATTTCATCATATCCAATGACATTGGGAAATCTTTGCAATGCTGCTCAATAGGCAGGAACTTTGGTTCTACCTGGATCACAGAGGGAACAAAAATGTGTGGATACTGCAAGCAGCCCTCAGGGAGGCCTCACACACCTGACTGCCACAGAACCTGGGGCGTGAGTTAAAACTGAGTTTACATAAACTACTCCAGAGCCATGTCAGCTCTGTTAAGCTCAGATTATCACCTGCTGAAGAAAACTGACCGTATCTGTTTAGAGTTTTTATGCAAATAAAGGCTTCTGCAGAGATCTCCCTGCTTTTAGCTAACGCACAGACTGACTGAAGGCACTAAGCCTCAGAGGGTTTGTCCTACCAGGGGGATTGAGGAACTGAACCTATCACATCCATGTTTACAAACAGTCCCTCCACCCACCAGCTCACCTTTTCAACATCTGCTTTTGTCACATTGATGTCAGCATCCATTTTCTCAAAATACTGCTGTGCTCGGTCAGCCTCTTTGCAGTCACGTTCAAACCGCCTCTTACTCTGAAAAGAAAAATCAGAAACCTTTGTTGTGGGAAGGAAAAGATACCAAAATCTACCTAAAATTCATGCCTGCCACTAAACCCATCTGTTGTAACAACTGAAGGATTTGAGGGCTCACTTGTTTACACTGGAATACATTTCCATATTAAAGAACTTCAAGAAATGGAGTTACCAGAGACACATTTTTTTATTCCATTATTCAGGCTGCTCGTATTTCAATATTTTTCCCTTTTAGTATCACTTCCACTCTCGTAGATGAAATCACTCTCTTCCAACACTTAACTTCTTTATTTTTATAAATGAACAAGGGAGTCACTAAAATGAATAAGTTTGCAAGTAGGACTTTTGGTTACTGATGGCCTCTTTCTTTATCCTCCCCTGTATTTACAATCTCACTTTTCACTCATCACATGAACGACAATTCCAACATATTCCCTTTTGAGAAGCAGCACCTGACTCAAGGGATGGTCCTGTTCAATTTATTCACACATTATGAAGCTGTTCAACTTTCAGTGGAGTATCTGAACAGGACCCTTAGGGACTCGGCAGTTCCAGCAATGCTTACCACACATTTCAAGTCATATCAAATGAAATGCTACTTGTGATGGACAAAGATCCCACAAAAAGCCAAACGTTCTGTTCAAACAGACTTTTCTGTGTCTTCCATCTAAGACAGCAGAGTTTTAAAAATCCCATTTATACAACTTTTATCCACATACCCTTCTTTTTCCCAATTCAATATTTGGAATCACCTCTAAGAAAAGAATATATAAATCATTTAAAAGTCACATCTGAAGAATTTGCCACTTACTGCTTCGAGTTGTTTCCAGCAAGTTTCAATGTGTTGTTGTGCCTTTCTGCCATCATGGAAGTGCTGTTTAGAAAAAGAGAAAAAGAAAACATTTTGAACAACAAAAGAACAGTCAAGTATGCTCAAGAAAAAAAACCCAACCAGAAATCATTCTGACAGCTGTGTTCTGCAAGGCTGGCGAATTGAGCAGGTGTGTGATGACTATCTAATGTCTCAGCAGGCTGCAGATGGATATTTGCATCAATTATAGTGGTTAGTTAGACTAAGGCTAATTAATCCCTTTAGCAATTCTACCTTGTATTGTTCACTGTATCTCATAATTATTGGTTTCCCGTCTCATGAGATCTGAAGCATTTTTATCTGATGAGTGTTTCTTTGGTGACGGACTGAACACTAGCTCTAAATTAAAATTTCTCTCTACATGGAATTCACCAAGATGCCCTTGATTGGCACATTCTAACAACTGATGTTTGTCCTGATTCTCATTCAGACTCAACAAAAAACCCTCTTCTTCCCAGTTACTGGCTGGGTGTGCAAGGCCAGCTGCTCGTTCCTCTCAAGAGGTTTTTGGTTCTGTGTGTCCCTCCAGAACCCCTCCTCTCCCACACGCTGGGGCTGGGCCTGTGTTCACACACTAAGGTGTAGCAGAAGTTTTAAATTGAGATGTCAGCTAAACAACAAGGAACTTCTCTCCTGATGTGCCTTTTGGAGCAAGACTCTTAACTGCAGTTGGTTTAAATAACAGCTTTTAGCCCTTACAGAATGCTCTTTATCAAAGCATATAATATTTGTTGGATATTATCACCTCTATAGAATCACAGAATGGTTTGGGTTGGAACCTCAAAGACCAGCCCCCCCTGCCATGGGCAGGGACACCTTTCACCAGACCAGGTTGCTCCAAGCCCCATCCAACCTGGCTTTGAACACTTCCAGGGATGGGGCAGCCACAGCTTCTCTGGGCAAGCTGTTCTTCCATATGCCTGGCTTTCCCTCGGGATAAGCAATTCATTCCAGACCATTGTATCAGCCAATGACCCAGCTCTGGACAGGAATGTGACTGTAGCCCCCAGCTGACTGCTACAATAGGTTACTTCCCTCCACAAACCACCTTGTAAAATAAATAACAGCAAACTGAAACAGGAAAAGAGAGGCCCTTCTGTTGTGCTATTTGCTGGTAATTAAGATGTCTTACTCAAATACAGGTATGCTTTCACACAACTTGAAAAATAAAGGTCTGATTTTCCCTGATAATCCCACTAGAATTCACGTGCTCCCAGGCCAAGTGTAATCCGACTTTGGATAAATCTTAAGGAACATAAAACCAGTGATCTCTTGGGGCAGAAAACCTCAAACTCCAGACCAGTAACCTGCCACAAAGTGTGCCTGCAAGCACTTTGTAACCGGCAGCTCCTTGGTTTCCTGCATCTTCCACTGCAGCAACTGGTGTTTTCCCGAGTCAGGGGCATGAGGGACATTCCCAAGCTGCTCTTCTGGCTCCACCAGACGTGACAGCAACAAGCCCCAAAACTGAAATTCTCTATCACGCCATGGCCAATAGACTCATTTTATCTTAAATCACAACAACCTTCAAGTTGTCTGCAGGAACAGAAGGACACCAGGGCTCTCCTGGGTGCTCTGGCTGTGCTACCTGTAGTCCCAAACACCAGCTGCTAAGGAGGGATGTTCACCCAGAGTTGAGCACAGGGACATGCGACAGCTTTACGTGTCTAGATGGTGCTTATCTCCACACAAAAATTCTGAGAGCAGACAAGAGAGGCAGTGTCAGGGATGCTTTCCATCCTGGCTCTGCTCCTGCCCTCCGAGGAGGGAGCACGTGTGGCCACCAGGCCATGGATGGGGGCACAGCGACAGCCTGGCACTGCTGGGGCCAGGAGAGACCTTCTCCAAACACACCCTCACCACATTGTGACATTAAAAAAAACCCTGACATCACTGTAAAACTGCTGGGGTGGCGGGAAAGGCTCCAAGTTGATTTCGGTTCCTTTTGTAGATCCCCCTGTCCTTTCAACCCTGCGTGTGACAGATGCTGCCTCTTCCCTGCCAGGGGCTTTGAAACGCTCCTCGTTCCAGGCTTTTGTAATTAGAGTTTAGGAAAACAGTCCCAAGGAGCAACAAAAACAGTCCCAAGGAACAACTGTAATTTAACACTACATTTTTCAACATTTTGCTAATGAGCATGAAATTCATGGAAGGAACACGACTCTGACGTCTTGTGTTGCCTTCCCTGCCTCCACCACCTCCCATTTTTGTGCTCCCCACTTTGCTGGATTCCGATTTGGCTGGTGCAGGAAGGGATCTGATTTGGGAACAGCTGGCCTGTGTGAAACCCAACACTGTCAATGACCCATAAACCTCAGGAAAACAACACGCCAGGTTCATTTAACAGGAAACAATTGCGGAGAGGAGCTGAAGGATGAACTTGGAAACAAAAGCCTATCAGACAACAGGACTGCCCTGAGCTTGTGTTTTTAAGCCTTTGTAGTCAAATAATGTGATTTTGACAAGCCATCCCTGTTATTTCCAAATTTGCCTTCTCTGTGAAACAAACTGCACAAGCTTCTGGAATTACATAAAGAAGCCCTGAGCCTAAGCAGTGTGAGCATCTCATTCAGATTTTGCTACGTTTTGATACTTTAATTTTTTTTTAGAAGCTCTTTTGCACAAACAGAGTACTGAGATGTAAAATGTGCATTACTGAAGATTATTAAATAGCGAAATATTTAATATTTAGTAGTGATAAATACAGGTGCATCACATCTTGGAGAGTTCAGTGCAATACCACCTTTTTTAGTTCAACCATCTTCTAAACATATTTATAACCCCTAATTCTTCTTGTGTTATCCCATGTATTTCCTTGTTGTGAGAGCTAAAGGACTTCTGCTTTTGCCAATCTTTTGCCCTCAAATGGTAATTTCTGCCTTCCAAGAAATCACTTTTGTGCACAGCAACTAAGTGGGACTATCCAACTATCCGTATTTCTTCACTGCCCCTATTTTATGGGTAAGAAAATTGAGGCACTCTGGTCAAGTGATCTGCTCAAAGCCATACAGGAAGCCTCCAGTTTCCTCAAACCCTGCACTATCTTCAACTTCTGCAAACTCATTTCCTTTACAATCGTCTTAAACAGCAAGTGTCCTTTACCTTCACCTCCCCTCCCCCCAAAAACAGCAAAAAAATCTCTAAGATCAACTATTCCTTGATAAGGTTTCAAGGTACAAGTTCTAATTTAAATAAGTTTCTTTAAACAAATTAAACAATTGGTTATTCTACACCTGAACATTCAGCAAATAGAAACATGACAAATGATTTAGCAAATCCTGTGGAAAAGTACCACTCTTAGCCACACACATTTCAGCAGTACACAACCGTGAATGCAGAGCAGTTGATACAATATTGCTTTTTTCCACCCCAAAACTGATTGCCCTTACTAATGCCCCCAATCAGGCTTTCTATTTAAAAAAATCAGATTATGAGAAAGAAAGACAATTAATAAATCACACTTCAAGTGTACCAGTGCAGCAGCAGCATTGGTGGTTCACATGCCTGATTTCCACCAGACATTTCACCCATATCCACAACATTCGAATCACACTTTAAAAAACACAGTAAAGTGAAAAGTTTGGGTTAATTAGTATTTCTGAAAAATCCACAATGGCCATGTTTTGACTGGACATCACCATCCATTCCAGCTCACAGGATTAAGCCCAATAAGGCAGGTTTTATGTGATCGCATGAGAGTTCACAGAATCAGTTTGGAAAAGACCTCCAAGATCATTGAGTCCAACCTGTGATCCATCACCACCATTTCAAGCAAAGCAGAGAACTGAGTGCCACATCCAATCGTTCCTTGAACACTTCCAAGGATGGTGACTCCATTACCTCCCTGGGCAGCCCAATCCAATGTTTAACAACCACTTCCATAAAGAAATTCTTCCTGAAATTCAGTTGTTAAGACTTGACACACTTTTATCAGAATATTAAGTCTCTTACGTGAGCACTGGGGATTAACTTAACTTTTTAAAAATCATTTTGTTATATTTGAAAAGCTCCCAGCTCAAGGAATACTTGGCTGTAATAAAGGACAAAGTTTTTAAAAGAGCAGGAACCCACATTAAAACACACTGTATGCATGAGCTTTTTCCCTTTGCAAACCCAGCCGTTGGCGTGCTCTCCTCATTAGGACGCTGCCTGCGTCTGGAACAGCTGGGGAGCAATCCTGGCTGCTGTGCAATCAAAGACAAACCTCTCATTGACTTTTGTTGGGCTCAAATTTCACCCGTGTTGATCAAAACCCCGGGAGCAGCGAGCGAGGGACCCACAATGCAGAGCCTGTTCCTGCCAACACTGCCACAATTAGGAGCAGCAGGATATTTTTGCAAAACTTCCTTGGTATGCACGAGGGTTTACACAGCCCCAGAGCTCACTCAGCAGACAGCAACAGCTTGTTAGAAGATGCATCTTCTCTTTTTCGCTGACCTTTTGAGAAGAGCAGGAGAAGAGATGTCATTAAAAGCACCTAATGAAGGACAACACATTCCATCGTTTTTGCTGAGGAGTTCCCGGGCAGTTTTTAAATGAAAGGATTGCCTGAAACGTGTATATTGCCAGCATGACAACAGGGCTGCTTAGGCTCTATCTAAACTGATCGTGTGAAACATTTTTTTTAAAGGCTGTAACAAGACAGCCTTGTTTTTCTTAAACAAACAGGAGTTGATTACATGGTTAAACTAAAGATTTGTACATCTATATGTTTGTATTAGAAATAATCAGAAAAATAGTCTTAATTTATATGCACAGTATATGGTTCTTTTGACAATATCCTTTTCAAGACTTTTCAAAAAAATATATGTAAGGCAAAGCTGCTTCATTTCTCTGTTCTATTTACATATGAGGTAATATAGCACACTGAAAAAAGTTACCTTTGACTTCTGCAACAAGCAGTCCCAGCTCACACTGATAATCAATATAAATACAGTACTTCATCCTTCAATTCAAACTCTTATCTCTATTTTTGTTACAAGAGATTTCTAAAATAATAACTAGTGATTAAAGCACACCAGAGACGGAAATAAGAGAACATTATTTTTTCCTCAATTTTCTCAGCAACATTTGCAAAAATCCTTGTCAAATGTTTTTCTTTTCCTGGCTGCAAAGACAGGAAACAGTCTCCTCCAAAGAAATCTTTGTTTCCAAAAATAGCAACATGTTCTTGAGGTCTTATCACTCTCAGTTGTACTAAGGTGAGTATAAGACAAGTCCTGTGAATGTTGACATGAAATTCATGACTACTTTAAGACACGTTCATCAGTGCTACTGAATATTGGGGAATAACCCTGTTCTCCTTTGCAATTTCCATAAGAACATTATTCTTAACATGGACCTACCATGATAAGCCTGGAACAGTTTATATAAATATCTGTTCAAGGTTGAACTTGAGTGAAGCATCCCCTCCTGAAGTGGTGCATTCCAAGGGAATTCCATTCAATAAGCACCATGACCAAATCTTCCCAGGCTTTAAAGTCCAGGTCAGCTGCACACAACCCCAAGTAGCTGCCCCTGCTGTTACTGAGCTGTCACAACAGAATGATGCATGGGGTTTGGAGCAGCCTGGTCCAGTGGAAGGTGTCCCTGCCCTTGGCAGGGAGTTGGAACGAGATCATCTTTAAGGTCCCTTCCAACCCAAACCATTCTGTGGCTCTGTGGTGATTAGCACAAACCTAAAAGGCACCGTGGCAGTGTATTTATGGTAACTTGTCATTGCACGCTACATGGGACACGTAAAGTCCTTATGTTGGGAACGGGAACTCAGAACTTCTTCTCAGACACAGACACTGTGCCCTCTCTGAGCAGAGCAGCACCACATTCCTGCAGCTTCCAGGACAGCTCCATGGGAGCTACAGGGATCCTCTGCTGCACTGGCCAACGCTCCGAGAGGTGCTGCTGAGCCATCTGCCTTCAGGGCAGCAGGGCCAGGAGCCCCTGGAGTCAGTGAGCACACGCAGGTGTGACAGGCTGTCTGGAGATCATGTGTGCCACTCCAAGCCATCCCTCAGGGCTAATCTTGTCCTCAAGAGTCCACCTGTGCCCAGGTGCTCTACAAGAGCAAACCTCGGGCTCTTCAAAGGGAGATTCCACATTACTACTAAAAACTAAGGCATGAAAAGTTGTGCTTTTATGTCCTTCAATGACAATAAAGAAACATGCTACTCTAGCTTCCACCTCTTCACATTCCCAGTCTCATCACAAAGCTCCTCTTCCACTGGTCCACAGTTAAAAGATGTCATTTCATATGATCTGTGACAATTCTGTATCACTCTTGCACTAAGAAAACTAGATGTACAAGTTAATGCCTCAAGAGGCAAAGAAATACATTTAACTTCTTTAAATAGCTGCACCCTTTTTCCATATAACCTTCACATGCACGTTCACCTATACATGAAATATTGCATGTCAGCTCAAATGCCAGCTGAAGATGCCCACATGCACCACGTGCCACAGGCTTGGATGAACACCATTCTCCACAATTAACATATGCACTACTCATCTGGCTTTATTGTTGCTCTTTCATTTTAGGCCAATCTCTGTGGCTGTACAGGCAGAGCACAAAGGGAAAAAGACATCCAAGGCCAATGCTCAATCCCCCTCACCCTCAGGCATCTCAGTCATGCACTGAGCAGGAAATGCTGCTGTTCATAGAAGGCATCTCTCCTCTCATCCCTCTAAAGGGCCCTTGCTCTGCAGTGCAATATTCAGTCTAATTCACAGAAAATGGAACTACATTTGTTAGTAAACATATTTTGTTCCCCAATTGGAATCCTTCATGGGGTAAACAGAAGCCAATTTATTTATTTGGACTATCATTTCATAGTTCAATGTACCCATTCAAAACTGAGAAGAGCAGGATATTAAGGTCAGTGGTCTCAACTTTAACCCTGCTAAATCCAAACGTCACATTATACCTTTCAGCTAGATTGGATATTAGTATGAGTTTCCCACACAAAAATGCTTTGGAAACTTTCACGATAAGCACTTTTCCCATCGTGGAACAGCCCTTCACAGCACGATCACACGATGCACACCAATACCTAACACAGCTTCACTGCATTTGCAATCCATAGTGTGGTGAAAACAAAAACTTTCATTTTTTTTATAATAACTACTTAATGCTCTACTGGTACAATTTTACTTAACAAAATACAGCTGAAAGACCTTGCAAGAAGGGGGATGAATATGTAGAGTAGGACTGTGGTGCAGTGTATTTATTGAGCACAATAAAATCTCCCATAAATACCCCTATATTTAGATTAAAACTAAGACTTTCACTCGATTAATAGGGCAGTGAGTTGGAAGTGGGTTAATCCCAGAACCAGGGGAAAGCTCAGTTTAAAATCACACCAACCTGAAGTTTGAAGTTTGGCAAATTACTTCCTTTGACTGTCGTTCTTTTCCTCTTCCCACCCCTCACTTGGCCACCAGTTTGTCATTGCTGGAAGGCAGCAGTGTCTCTTTTTTACCCCTGCAGCACGGCTGTGCTCCAAACACACACAGACCTTGAGGCACATCCAAAATGCAACATGGAAAAATCCATTGTGCTCCTGACAGGGTCATGTGCTGCCATCCTGCCTCACGCCTGCGCCACACCGGGAGGAATCCTCCAGAAAACCACAGGACTGTTTGCAGAACAGGGCACTATTCAGAATGAGTGAACGTGACAGGATTCTCCCAATTATTTACTTTTCATCAACACCTGAGAGCCTACAAGAAACAGCAAGTCCTCTGACATGCACCCCCCTGATGAATGCACACAGGGAGGGCGCACACGCTCCACCAGAAAGAACCAGACCCGTTTTACCCCCATGGTACCCATAAGGATTCATTCATTCCCTGTTCTCCCACTGTCCCCACACAAAACTGAATGTATTGACATCAGGTAAATTCTCTCCCAACCACAGAATCCCAGTGCTGCACCAGTTCAGTCTGCAGCAGAGCTCTTGGCTTCTACTTGACTTTCGTGCTTGATTGTACGGAGCCGGTCCAGCCCCAAGGGGAGGTGGAGGAAGAGGTGAGAGCAGCAGCAGCAATAAGAGGGATAGTTCATGACTCCCAAATACATTTTTAGCAAAGCTGACATTAGCAATGGCTACACAGAGCAGCTGCTGCCAGAGGAGGCCTTGAGTCAGACCTAGCTTGTGACCACAGATCTAAATCAGAATCACCCCAGGAAACAATTCTTGAATTTCTATCCAAATTACAGAATTGAAGGGTTTCCTTGGCCATAGCTGAGAGAATATATAAACCAAGCTATCTCCTGTGAAGTGTTAAGGAAAAAAAAAAAGCCAGCAAACAGAAATTCTCAGTGGTTCTTCCCCTGAACTACTCTGAGAATGATTCCCACCTCATTTGTGTGACTTCCTGATGCCTTCCAACAGCCAAGGGGAATTCAGTCACAGATATCTGACCACAATAACTTCAAGAGGAAGGTGGACGGGGCATGCCACTCAGCCAACATAGAACTGAAATTTGAGCTTTTAAGCAGCTAACGAGGACCCTGGCTGAGGATGAGAATTGTTCCTGGGAGAGCATGGACACAATAAGATCAAGAGAATACAAGAAGAAGTTGAAGTGAGGAACTGCACTACAAAGAGTTTCACTTCACTGGGCAGCTGGGAAGAACTGAAACAACATGAGGAATTCTCCCTCTCACAAACACCGTGTGTGAAAAAGCAGGCAGGGTGTGTGCCTGACTTCAGTGACTGTGAGAGCAAAACAACTCATCTGGTGCAGTGACAACATCGAGAGTTATCCTATGGAAGAGGAATGTGTAATACGATAATTCATTGATTCACCTTTGTTGCTAAAGATACTCAAGTTTCACACAAAGAGTCTTTGCCTGATTTTTCTAAGCACTTTCTGATGATCAAAAGCCATCATGCAACAAAGCACACGATCTGAAATAACAAAGGTAACTCAGAGCTCTCCCAAGCTCTGAATTAGACCAGAGGAAAGCGGAGGTGTCTGTCTTTTGAACAACAGCACCAAACCACTGGGAACTTCCAAGTGATCCCACTTGTTCAACCTCTAGTCTGTTCTGCTTGGTTTTGATTAGTTGCTCCTTCCTTTATGTTCACCACTAGCAGCTATCTTTTATGGAAAAAACAAGGCATAGGCAGCCATCAAGCACACCTTTCAGAGAGTTAAACAAACCCAACATACATACAAATTGCATGCCAAATGAATTTTATCCAGCATAAAACCAATGTAAGGCGTGACACAGTGTCAGTTCTGCACAGCTTACAGGCCAGGGGCATGTCCTTGTCAAGGAAAACCCAAGAAGTGATTTATTGCTGTGTGACCCCAGTCCTCTGCTGGGGTAATTCCACTTGAATCAATTGAGCTAAATGAGCATGAAAACACAGCAGGGCAGGCAGGCACCAGTCCCACATGTTTAAAGACCCCCATCCACCCTCAGCACCCATGACTCCAGCCAACACACAGTTCATGTGGATCAAAGGGGCTTCCTTTGGAAACAAAAGCTCTAAATTCAGCTATATTTGTAGATATTAGGAAAAAATTATTCCATGTGAGGGTGGAGAGGCCCTGGCACAGGGTGCCCAGAGAAGCTGTGGCTGCCCCATCCCTGGAAGTGTCCAAGGCCAGGTTGGACAGGGCTTGGAGCAACCTGGGATGGTGGAAGGTGTCCCTGCCTGTGGTGAGGTGGGAAAGGGATGAACTTTGAGGTCCCTTCCAACCCAAAACATTCTATAATTTAACTGACCACTTTCTGCTGAACGTGGTTTCATCTTTCACACATTCATAGCTATGGCACCTCTCTGCATCACTTCCATCTTCCAGGTGGGAAAGTACAACCAATACAGCAAGGGTGTTTATCTACCTCAGCCATGCTGAAATAGCTGGGAATTGGTACCATTTTACAGGTATTTGGACACCTGAATGACTTAATTCAAATTATACAAGACTCAGTGGACAAGAATGGGGGTCTCCCAATTCCTACACGTGGCCCCAGCCCCAGGAGTGGCTCATCCAAAGGATTCTTTGGACCTGCAGCACAACAGCTGATGGCAGAACAAGCAGTGAGCATGAGAACTCTGCCAGCAAAATTTCTAGAAATACCAAGTCATTCATCAGTTGATGCCATAAAAGGTTTTGCCAAAGCTGCAGCCCTCTGTGATATTTACACAACAACCACCCTCCCCTCCTGCAGATCCCAGCAGGATCGATGCTTTTACAGGATGAAGTGAGAGGTTGTGTATGAAAAATGCCTGAGGGCGGGAACAGTTTCCTTTTCAAGACCATTTTCCAGTAAATAAGAAATCTACAGGAATCAGACAAGGATTTCTAATTCATGTCATTTCTATTCATGGTGCAAGAACAAAACAACTGTGACTGACAACTGTTTTCTGTTAAAGGCCAATAATTATCAGCAACAGCAGGTAAATACACTGTCATTTTTTTGCTGTTCCCATGTTGTTATCACTCGACCAATATTAAACTAATTTTCCTGTCATTCACCCATTATTTATGAGCCATATTTACTGCAAAAGTTTACAAACAAAAAACCAGTAGTTACTGCTAAAATTCTTTACAAGAAATACTGCAAGTCATCTTCCATCACACTTAAAATGTCTGATACTGTAATCACCTTATATGCCCATATAAATGAAAAAATAGGTAAAAACATTAGAACTGGCAGAAAAATGTAATGTTAGAATACTGCTTTTTTGTTTTGCTTTGCATATTGTACAGATCCATGCTGAATACAAGGTCACAGAGGGGCTGGAAAACATTCTCATCACAGCTATATGTAAAACATCCCTCCACGCTGCTGCCAAAATATTATGCCCCCGAAAGATTACAAACCATTCTGCCAAATTAAAGGTATGTCTATATATTCTTTTCCTCTGTTGACAGACTTATCATTCCAATACTATACTTAGGAAAAGGTGGTGATTTCCAGGGCTCTTGTCCTGCACAGCACTTCAACACATGCTCAGTGTTTAGTAGGACTATTTATAAATAAGTTTTGCAGGAGTATTTTTGCACTTTCCAGAATAGACCGACAGTCTGGAAATGAAATATAATGCTCTGCTGCTCCCTTTGCTTAGTCGTTTTATACCTGTTCTGTATTTGTAGCAATAATGCTTAGAATCACTACTTTATATTCTCACACAACCAGGGGATAAAGGAGTTCAAAGGCAAGGAAGGAAATCACATCTCAACTATCTGTCTTTCAGAGCTGGTGATGTGCAAATTAATCAGCTTTGAACATTCACTGTAGCAGGCACATGGGTCCCTGAAGTACCAGCTGAAATGGAGCACTAACGTAAAGCTATTAATTCTACCAGCCTTGAAGGACAACAGGTTGAAAATCAGACTCCCCACCAACAACAAATAAGACAGACCCCATATTTCTCATAGAATAATTTTTTTACAGAGTCCTGTTGACCACATCTGGCTGAGAAGTAGGAAAATGTGACCCAAAATCCAAATAACTCTTTCAATCAGCCTCAGTACTGCAGTTCCTCTGTTTATTTCAGGCTTTACACAATGCTGCTGGACTCTTCCCTAAGCAAGATTTTGGCTAACAGAGCCTTAAGCACAGATGGGTCCCTGACCTTATTTAGCAGGGATTCTCCTGCAGGCGTTGCTGTCTGATTTTATAACATTTGATTCAAATGGTACAGCGACTTGGCCAGGGC
This sequence comes from Atrichornis clamosus, assembly GCA_013400975.1. Taxonomy (NCBI): domain Eukaryota; kingdom Metazoa; phylum Chordata; class Aves; order Passeriformes; family Menuridae; genus Atrichornis; species Atrichornis clamosus. The sequence goes on from WBMZ01002298.1 coordinate 78,839, forward strand.
ACACAACCCACTGCTTTAATGCTTGGTTCATTAGCACAGCTCACGTTTACTAACTACAAATAAATCTTACTTAACGGTGAACTCCACTGCCGCTAATTAGCTGTCTTAAATAGCAATTAATAGTGAATAATAAATAAAAAAGGATCAATTACCGATTTCCTCTCCTGTTTCAGCTCCTGCACATAGCGTGTTAGCTCTCCAGTGATCAGAGAGGTCATGTTCTCTGAAATGACCTCGTGCTGTCCAGCATAGTCATTCATTTCATTTAAAGTGGCTAGGAAGGCTCTAGTCGAGGTGTACCTGCAAAGGACAGAAATGCATTTCACTTTTAGCCCCTTTCTTTTCAGACAGACACACTGCAAAGGGAGGTGGGGTCCTCCTTAAGCACTCAGCATTGCTGTGGGCACTGGGTATGAATTAGCACAGATTCACTGCAAGGAATTTCTCCAAAGGAAGCCTATCCCACACACTGACAGTTGTCTGATAAGTCTATCTCAATTCAGACAGTTTGACACTGGCTCTTAAAATATCACCACTTTAGAGTGCCAGGTTCTTTATCAGCACAGCTCTGGGACTTCTCTTTTCTAATCTCTGTTCACCAAACATTTCTAGTTCTACTCTTTCGATCCTACAATTCAGTGCACAGTCATCAGTATATCCTACCTGGCAAAATCCTGTCTAAGCAAGCAAAATTTTGGCCAGCATAGCCTAGAAAAGAAAGTTTTTCTTAGTGTAAATGGGATTTAAATCAGATATAGTTTATAAAGTTTTCAAATAAGTATTGAGTTTACTAACCAGGTGTTCATTGTCAATCCATATTTTTTAGTACCTTCCATCACAAGGTTTATTTTTTCATATCAAATAATCTCCCATACAGCATTCCATGTATTATTGAAAGGAAGAAACAAACATCTGTGCACACAATTTCAAAACAGCAGATTATGTCACTGGTATATTCAGCCCAGTGCCAAGAGAGCTGCATTTAAATACCCCAGCTGGCTGAGCTGGGCAGCTGGAAACCAGCAGCAAGACACTAATAATACATACTAGAAAAACTATTATTATTATTAAATGGCAGTGGCCTGCACTGATAACATCACCTAAAGGTGAAAAATCAAAGCAAAGATGGAAATATTTAGAGGAAATAGAGGGCAGTAGGTACAAGTAGGGATGAAAAAGGCATCACAGGAAAATAAAAACAGGAGAAAGTAAAAAAAAAGGACTAAAAGGGACTAAAAACATAGTCCATTACAAGCAGGAACATCCACAGTCAAGCTGTGAAATGAGAGAAGTCCCAGCTGGAAAAAAAGCCCAAGATATCAAAGGCACAGAACTACAGACTGACAATGAGCTTAAAAACAGCTAATTTTTAGCCAGGTTGTCTCAAAGCAGCGTCCAAAGCACCCAAAGGTCGCGTGACAAATCCTCAGACATTGCTTTGAGACATGAAGTAACTACACTGAGGTGAACACTGCATTTATAAAGGGCAAAGGATACACAGGATCTTCTGTGCCACATCACATAGCATCATTTAACTCCAATATCCTTTTTCAGTAATGAAGGATGTGTCAAAAAACCTCGTAGTAAACTCAAAATACCCATTTATGGTAGAGCTATCTAAAGGCAGATTTATTCCTAATCCTGGGTACAGACCAAAACAGCCTCTGTGCTGGCGACATAATCTTCCTTATGTAAATACCAATATCTCAGGAAACAATGGCATAAATAACTGATTCCCAAACAAAATTCCTAAAAATAAATTAAAAAGCAAGCAAATAGGCTGTTATCTCTGTTCTACAAGCCACTGGAGTAGCTGTACAGAGCAGCTTGGGGGGTTGACCCAAAAATCTCTATTAATATAATCATCCAGTTAGACTCATACCCAAACTCCTTTGAGATGTTTCAAATTTCAAGGTCAAGGGTTTGAGGCTGCTGCTGGGCTCTCCAGAGGCAGAGCAGCCTCCTGAAACACCACGCTGAGGGTCAGCCCCTGCCATGCCTGGGTTCAAAGCTGCGTTACAAAACACCGAGGTTGAGAAACTCCAGGGTCACCGTGCTCTGAGGGAAAAGGTTCTCAGCTCTGGTCTACAGCTGTGGGGAAGCTCATCTTCTAGAAAGCTCTCTTTAAAGAATATCTTTATTCTCCTCAAGGGCTGGAGTGTTCTTAACGACCTGTGGTGTCTCATCACGTGGACCATGCTGCTCAGAGAAGATGCTGAGCTCTGTTGCTGCCTGTGAGCACCACATCAGTGCCCTGCCATGGGGACACGGCTCTGAGCAGAGGAATCAACAGCAGACAGGCGAGGCTGTGCCACATCCTTCCACAGCAGCACCAGCCCCAGGATGCTGGGGGTACAAACCTCATCCTGCACCCTCCTCAGCAGGAGCCACTATGGTGTTATAACATTACCCCTTTTGTAAGTTCCTAATTTGTGTTGTCAGCCTGTTGGAGTCATTTAATACTCACACAGAGTGCTTAAGTTTCATGCTAAAATTAACAACAGTTTCTGTCCCTGCTGAAAGCAGATATGAATTTGGTTGTTCGCTTCAAAGAGCCCAGATCAGTCTGGAGTGAAGTTTTTAAGGCACATTAACAAAAAATGAAACAAAGCCCCCAAACCAGGCATCCAGAAATGGTAACATAAGGGAACTGAGTAGTTACAGATCAAATCCACTCCTTAATATCCACCACATACGCCTGTTTCTGCATCTATGACTTCTGTATTCTTACACTTGACTTTTAAATCTTTGGTTTACAAGCCAAATCCTAGTTGGTGACCCAAACTTTGCTGTTCCTCCATCAACACATGCTCACCCAGCAGTGGATCATGAACATACCTGTATTCTTCCTCCTCTTTGGAGTTCTTCTTGGGTTGATACTTCTTCGAAAGATTCCTAGAATTAAAAATACAGACACATAAAATTAAATTTTAAAATAGCCTTTGAAGTTTACTGGATAATCTTTACATGCACAAACATTCTGTGAGGCTGGAGTTTTTATCTGCAGTGAGCAGACACCTTTTCAGAAACATGACTATAATCAGGCTTTGATTGTGTAGTAGCAGCACTCAAAGAATGGGCTGCACAGTGCTCCAGTCTCTGTAACTGCAATAAAGTGGCAGATGCTGAAGCCAAGAAGTTGCTAAATTAAGGTCATGAAGTCATTATACCTGGGTTCTGGTTCTGCTGATGCACAGATCTCCTTCACCTGATCTAAAGGAGAGGTTCTTTTACAGTACAGATCCCAGGGAAGGGAGATCTGACACAGCAGATGACACTCTCTGCCTTTAGCAGGATGATTACAAGGGAAAAAAAACCTTCATAAAGCTGTGGGAGGCTGCACTGAGATGGCAAAAGGGGAATCATTTTGTAATTATCAACTAATGCTAGGGGAAGTGTGACATTTGATTATCCTAATTAGCACAGATGATTGCATCTCATTACCCCCCAGCCAACTACAGATTTAATTTTAAAATACTGATAAGTTCTTTGAGTGATCATGTCTTAAATGAGAAACCTGAGCATCGCTGTGAGCACATCTGACAGTCATTATATGGTTTTCATTGCCCTGGAAGCCCCTCATCAGCAGCAAATCCAGGGATTTTTGCAGGAAGGCGTGCTGCCCACCTGCCCCTCAGTGAACCTTGCTGCTATCAGCACCACTGTGCCCACTGCACTGCAGCACAACACACCCTTCAAGCAGAGCACACCACAGAGCTGACAAATCTCACTGAGCAATTTTAAGGCCTTTACAGTGCTCCTCTGTCCTAAACTGAGCCCTATTACCCTGTTCCTGCCGGCAGCCTCTCAGCCTATTGTGAAAGGGAAGCCTTTTGTTTCAGCGATTCAGAACAGCACACAAGGAGTATTGATGGAATCACTGTCCAAAGGAGGACCGAGTTTTATCATCTTATCCATGCCAAACTCTTTGGAGGAGTCTCAGAACACATCTAGTTGTAAAGAAACTGCTTTTGCAGAGGTGTAACCCGTTCCTGTTGATGCTGGTTTTTACTGCTGGCTTGGAGACAGGAGGGCCTCTCATCTCACGTTTCTTATTCCTTTTGTTCTCCTTGAGGAATTAAGGAGCATCTGCCCTAACAGAGGAGAAGCCAGAACGCTGGCAGATTTGCACAGACAAACATGTGTTCCTCAAAACTTAAGTATCTCAACTGGAAGGGATCCAAATGAGTGTCTCCCTTCCAGTCTCCGCCTTCTCTCCAAGAGCATGCTCCGAAAAAATGAACTTGTCTCTGGTTCTGCAGCTTCTGCCAACCACCAGCATGGGAAGAGCTCTGCAAACTGTTCTGCATGAGACTGTGAATCTTACAGCACCCTCTGTGTGCCATGGGAATGCCTCCCTCCGTGCGCCTGCTTGGAAAGGAAAGGAAAAACCACAAGAAAACAGGCACAGAAGGCTACACTAATAAGGAATTTTCACACAGTCAAAACTCCATCTCCCTGCACTGTCATGCTGCCCAATTAATTCTGACATACACAGCAACTGGCTTCCTGTGAATCTTTAAAGGTTCAGAAATGCTACAGAGCTGAGGTAAAAAAAAAAAAATCCACAGTCTGCTTTCACAGACAAAAACCACTTACCAAGGATTAGCATCTGGGTTAAACACTATGATCTCCTATGCAATTTACACAACACACAAATAGAGTCTATATATTTGAGTTCTTCGGGGTTTTTTTCCCTTTTCCAAAATCAAATGTAGGGTTTTAACCAGGTTACACACAAAGAACCCCCACAAGTGGTACCAAATCCAGAAGTACTGCTGGAGTTCAGCACGTCCTGGTGCAGTGCCCTTGTCCAGGTTCAACCTCACAAAGCAGTGGCACCTTCAGTGCTAGCAGTGATCAAAAAGGGAACTAACACATAACAAAGACCAGTAAAATACCACTTCTGGGAAGATTCTGTGCCACCCTGAGCACTCATCTCCATGAGTGTTTCTATTTGCCTTTCACTCTGCATCATTCTTTCTGCCTTTCCAGCTTGTTTCTCTGCTCCTTAATTCAACCTGGGTGACAAATGTGAGAAAAGGAGATGTCAGACATCAGAGGTTCTGATTCTCAGATTACCCTGGTACCTTAAGCAATTTTTCCAACACATTTTCCTCGAGGCTATCTATCCATCATTGCATTAGGGGAGGGTTTTGACACCCTCTGTGACGCTGTAAGAGAAGTGACAAGGAAACCACCTCAACACTGGGAGCACAGCATCCAGCACATCCATGTCCCATGGAAGTTAAAATACAGGAACAAGCAAGCACTCTAACATCATTTCCACATCCCTTCCTTCCCAGCCTAGCTTAATGATTCAATAAATATAATGCAAAACAATTAAGAAAATAATAATGTCAGATCTGAGAATCTGATTCTTAAACCAGGGCTAATTGTAAATGGCATATAGGTCTAACTTAAAAAGAAATATTAAATATATGTTTGCAGAATTACAGAGAGGAAGCAACGAAACATTTTTAAATAGAAGCTAATTAAACTTTAATAGATTACCAGGCTGAAATGTAGATAGAGAGGAGAAATAGCTGTTTAGGGAGCCCAGGGATGGAACAGAAAAGTTTCACAGAAGAAAAATAAATTTCAGCAGCTTTACTTACACTATAAACAAAATTGAGTTACATCCACAGGAGTACCTTGAGTGAACCTGTCCCTTTTTAATAGTATTTTCTGCATGTTATGACATGCAGTGATGTTCTGCAGCCCTGTTACACCAAATGGATGTGGTACAAAAGAGGTTTGCACCAGCCTTAAGGAGACTTATTAAATAAAAGCAGATGCATGATTTATTATTCTTTTTTTAATGTCCAGCACTGTTTTACCTCAACACTTGGCAAGTCTACATTTTTTTCTTTTATACCTCTAACTTCTCAGATGCCTCTAAGCAGCCCAGTGTTTAAGAGCTCCTTGGGGACAGATGTATTTATTCTCAAACCATAAAAATACAGAGAGGCAAGAAAAAAATTGACCAAGTTTGTTCAGGAAGTCTAGGACAGAATAAGAAATAAAACTCAGGAATTCATAGTTTCTACATGGTCACAGGTAAAGCCATCTTTCACTTTCCTTTACATTTTGTTTGTGTGCTTATTTTAATAATTAAGCTCTTTACACCTGAAATTTGTCACCCTAAGAACTCCAGTGAGTCTGGTGTGGGATTGTTCAGAAGGCAGGCCAGCTCACACAGATACTCAGCTGGACTTTCCCAGTCCAGTCACACTCTTTGTTCCAGCTCATTCTGCCTCTGTAATTCAATCTCTGCTCCCCTCCATAGGATGTGAGCAATTTGTTCCTGCACGACTCATTTTCTATTTCCTGCTTGTCTGCAGCACAACCCCTGGGGAACCCTCCTGGCACTCCCCTGGGAGAGCACACAACCATCAAGGCAGGGGTTTATCAGCTACCAGCTCCTCATAAATCACAGGCACCTCAAATCCATTCAAACACAAGCAAATTATGGCTGATTTTTTTTTTAAATAGACAATGTTTTAGATATACACAGATCAACTGAAACCCCAGATCCCAATCTCTTTAAAAACCAAGAAGATGGAAGGAGTTCTAAGATTTATTATCACCATGCAAATAGAAGGTGGGTTTAGTGGAGGGGTTGGGAAGGATTATTCCTGCTCTCCCCTTCCCAGTCAGCTGCACCACTCCCAGTTTATCACTGGTCATTGGTGGCTGCCAACACTGCTGCCCCACAGGCAGCAGCAGGACTGCCTGTGTGTTGTACTCCCTTCCAATCCCTGATCTCTTCCCTATTTTTTCTACCTTACTGGGAACAGCAGGGTAAGATCTCCCCTTGTGGGAGGGTTCTTGGCACTCTTTCCCCATTTACACTGGATCTGACCTCAAGGAAGAGATTTTCTGTGTCTGGTTCACACATACTCATCTCTCCACAATCACACCTAGCAGGAATTATTTGAGGTAAGTTCACAAAGATCTCTGCTCTGTTCAGGAGACAGCTCACAAGACCCATGGCAAGATTATAAAACTGTAATTCAACTCTCAGGCTGCAACCTGGGGTTAACTACAAACCAAAAATTACCCAGGGCTGGGGCTGACTTTCTGACCTGCAGTTTCTCCTATGCACATTCAAGAAGGGCCTGTTTTTAGTTTAAAAAAGCCCCCTAAATTTAGCCTAACAAATGATCATTATTCTGTTGAATTATTAAAGCCTTCAGCATTTACACACAGCAGCCCCAATTTCATGGAAAACTTTACAGTGCTGTCCTCAAAGCTGAGCCATTAATCATGCATAAATCATGAGTAAGCCCTAGTGTGCTACTCAGCCACCTAAATAACCTCTCCTTTTGCAAACCATATGATTACCAGCAGAGATAATAAAAACAGTATCTTAATTTAACTTTTACTTTCCAATCTGTAAAATTAAAGCTATTTTCTGAAAGCCATTATTATAAACAAAATCACCACTGACACAGCAAACTCAGAGTTGATTACAGGCTCTGAACAGATGTAACTCAAAGTCCAGAATTTTACATATCCACTTACCTAAGCTGCTTTGCATAGCTGAGTTCAATCTCTGTTCTTTCTTTTACAAACTTGATGTACTTTTCCAGAACATCAATACCCCACTGCGTGTGTTTTTCTAAATTGTCAAACTGGTCCTGCAATGAATTTAAAAAAAAAAAGTTTAGTCTTGTTGAACACAGAGACAACCAAAAGTAATTTACGAAGTGAGTATTGCCATACAGAAACTGTTACTAATATTTTCCATTACCAGTTAGACACTTCTGTAGTGAGACAGGTTCTTAATCAACAGAAATCTGTATTTTAACATGAGACCAATTCAGTAACATTCTTCATTAGTCATTTCTGAATCAGTTTCATTCCAGCAATCCTGGTAATTCTACTAAATACCATCTTCTAATAGAAAAAAAATACTTAGACATAGGATAAGAAATAGATACTCTTGACAGCATTTTCTTTTACTCTGAAGAATTAGACATTCCATGAATTTGGGATCTACTCCTAATTAATAATTCTGATTTTCATACAAAAATTGCAGACTTAAGACTTCAGCTTCATCAGTGCTATGAATTTAAAATTTAGAACAGTTAATCTTTTTACAGAACAGACTAATTCCTCTATGGCCTGTTCTAAAACAGACAACATGATGTCCCCCAAAATGACACAAGTTATGTTTCCAGTAAGTTTTCCTCTCTACCTCCATTTATATACAGACACTACATTGTTCTTCAAATATTGTTGCCCTCAAAAACATTCACACATGTTTTCAATAAAATCAAGAACATTCCACAAGTCAGTTTGGGATTTGCAAATGCCAAGAGAAATTAAGCAACTCTAAAACCAAATTAATTATCCAAGCCAGTTTATACTACCTGCAGATTTAAACTGTAATTACCTATTTTTAAAAATTTGGTTTCTTCAACAGCACTCGAGTTCCACAATCAACTATTCCACATAGTTTTGCAGAAATTAATGTTTCTACAATATTTGAAATATAATTTTAAAACTGTGGTACACTGAATACTTAATCCTGACAGAAACAGTGTAAAATTAACCAGGGCTTTAATAGTAGCCTGACTTTTTAGGCATCAGGTTCCATTATGGTTTAAAAGGAAAATAGAGAGTAAATTTGTATTATGTTTACAAAACAACTGCACACAGCAATAGATTTGGGTCGGATGCTGAGCTGCCACAACCAAAGATTCTGACACAAGTGATACTTCTCTGGAAAAGATTTGATTTTGTGACTCAGTTTGCAGAGCCAAAAGCCAGACAAGCCCACTCCCTTTAGACACAGAGCAGAAAAACAACTGAAAGCTATAACAAAGCCTGGCTTGTGAATATGTTGCTGTTATCAAATACCACTTTCTGCTCTGCAGCACATCTGGCTGTGACAGGCAGTTACACTGCTGGCAGGAGAGATTCTGCCAGTGTTCAATAGTCTTGTTCAGGAGATAATAAAGAGAATAAACCCGCTAATAAAACTGCTTAACTGTAATTTGAAGGGGAGAAATAGAAGCTGTGTTAAGAAGACAAAATTTGCAAAATAGCAGCAAGAAGCAAGTTAAGCCAGCAGGTAACACAGAATAGACAGACAGGGTTTGTGCACTGTGTGTTTGCTCTGGTTTAGCAAAGGGAACTATTTCAAACCAAGTCAGCCAAACCAGACCAGGTTTCAACTTAAGTTATATTGCTTTTAGTCAATTAAAGAAGCACTGGGGGCAGGAGAGCAAAAGGCCAATAGTACAAAGCTGCAAAAATAGTGAAGAACTTCTAAACCTTGTGCTCCAGGAACTACAAAGTGGTTAAGGGCAACAGAAGAAAAAAAATCCAAACTACACAGAATAAAAGCCTGACTTGTAGCAATATAAATCACCCTTAAACCAGTGTAGCATCAGTCACTCAGAAAGAGGATGTATGTGTTCTGCAGAAGGGGAATGTGTGGTCCAAGGAAGTACATATTTGTGTCTATGCAAATCTTGATTTCAGGCAATTTCACAGCTGGGGAGAAGACAAAGCCATGGGTAACATTATGATCTTCCTCCTCCCAGAGGGCTCAGCTCAGCCTGAAGTGTGATGTCAGCACAGAGGCACCTTCTGCTCTGCTTCAAATACACAACCTCTCCATCCCTGGGATTTTGCTGGCATCAGGAGAGTAGTGCAAACACGGCCTTTTTAAGGTTTCTGATAAAGAGGTCTTCTAGCTCTCCCACACCCTACTTTTCCACAATTTACATTATTTAACATAAACACATGCATATAGAATAAATACCCCACGGGACAGTCCATTAGTCACAAGTTTACATTGATTTACACACTCCTGACTTTGGGAAGGGAAATCTCAAGCAGGGAAATTCACCCCCTAAACCCTGTAAGCAAATTTAACCACCTTTATCAGATATATCATATTTGTACCAAGAAACAAACTTATTATCCTACTCTAACCCCATCCAAAGAGGAAAGGTCAAGGTTTCCCAGAGGAAAGAATGCTTTTCAAAGAGATCCTGCCCTTCAAGGTAATCCAGATTGCTGACTGCACAGGAAGATAGAGCAGGTTCACCCTGAAAAGGCAACCTTGGTGGTGGCTTGTCCAAACCTCCCACCATCACCACCCTGAATCAATTCTCAGGGCATCATTTAGATCAGCATTTGAATAAAAACCCAAAAATGATTCCAGGTAGCTGCCCCGGTGTGGGCTGTTATCCCACAGGGGGACCTGCTGCACTGTTTCAAAGGCCTCGACACGCTGAGTTTGGTGAAATAAACCCCCCTGGGGAGCAGTGTAAGAGGAGCACACCAAGCTGCAGCTGTCAGACAGACCAACCAGGGAAAGATGCTACGTTTCTATTTATAAAGTGAGCTGGGGCACTTGCCCTGTGCCAAGCCCTAAGCAGAACCACCTCAACAAGATAAAGTACACGCTCTGACCTCCACTATCAAGAAGGGAAGCAAAGGGAAGTTTAGCTCTCTGCAGATTTGCTAAAGAGAAGAGTTTGTTCTTTTCTGGGCATGGAACAGGGCTGGCCCAAGTGCCATTTCACCGAGCAGCCAACGCCCCACAGCAGTGTGTTACACTGGGGTCATGCATTCCATTATCCCTTCCCTTTGCTGAGTTCCTTGAGGATGAAAAAAGTCAGTAAAATTGGCAACACCATCACTGGCTGAGCATGAGATTCCAAAGGAAGGGCAGTGCAGCCAGAGAGGCCCAACACAGATAGCTCTCCTTGTGCAATGGATCTGGAAGGACACTGAAGGTAGGGAAAGGCGCTGAGTAAAACTTAATTAATTGCAGAGATGGCAGAGTACACAAAATGTGTTGATCATACAGCACAACCTTTAATTCATGGAATGCCAAAGTCTGGGGACACAGGCAATCAGTACAAAAACAGGACTTCCAAAAAGGAGATTTTTGAGAGTAGTTAACACCAGTATCATGCCTTCAAATAATCAATATTGAAAACACTTTTTAGAAACTGATTTACCTTCCTCAAAGTTCGTCACAAAACTGCATTATCATGTGGAATTTGAAGACTTCAAATAAATTTTTAAAATCTCAGCTGTTCTGGAGTCTGATGAGAGCAGCACATCGGTTCAGCACAAAGTGCACCAGCCCTGCCAGTGATGGTTTAGCAGGTGAACTGTGCCACTGCAGCTCTGCAGGTTCAATCATCAGGGCTCAGGTGCCCCATAAGATGCTGTTTCAGATTTCAGTTTCAATACAGACTCTCCTCTGTTCATTTTTGCAGCATCCTCACCCTTCCAGTCAGGGAGAACATTAGAAAACAACAAATTCCACAGGGCTTTCGCATTCAAGGAAACAAGGCAAGAAACATGATGCAATGTTCAGTAAGAATGCTCCCATCAGACCACAGTGAGGGAGAAACAAAAGGTCACAACGCACCTGTTTTCTCAGAAAAAGAAACACCAAAACATTTTCTAGAAGCATTTACTACTTTCCTGTGGCTCAGAGACTGGGTCACACCTACGAACATCCTTTGAGAAAAATGCTGCACTGACAGTGAATTGTCTATCACAGTAGGCTCCCACCACAGCCTTCATGTTACTATGTCCTTCCGACCTGCCAAATCTCATCTTCTCCCAGTTTCAAGTGCCTGTATTTATTGTGGTATCAGCTTACGAAAAAGAATAGGCTTCTAATTGACCATCACAATGTGCATGTAATTAAACTGCTCGTACAGCTGTAACTTATCCCCCTCCATCAGATTCCACCTGCTTCCCAAAGCCAGCAACCTCTGCCCGTGTCAAACACTTCCCCAAGTGACTGAGGAGCTGGAATACAGGAGCTGTCCCACCTGACCCACACAGGTGGGAAAGCACAGCCTCTGCTACAGCTTGAAACAAACTGTTCAGAGCTTGACATGTTCTTGAGCACGCACACAGAAATCGAAGCTCAAAAGAGAGAAGTAGAACTTTAGTCATTAACTTGAACAGGAATTTGACATCCAAGTACCCAGAATGCTTTGAATATTTTAACCCTAAGGCAAAGTGTGCTTCTAAATTCATTTTCCAACTTTATTTCTTGTTTCCATTAAATCTCTCCCAGTACTTTCACCGCTGCCCAAATAACCTCACATCCATGCATTCTTCCTGAAATCTGGCTGCATGTTTGTTACCCTGACCATGCTTAAAATGGAAATAGTGCTGCCTATTTTCTTTGCTTCATTTGAATGGTTCCTTTGAGCTGTCAAGTCCCCTTCACTTCTCAACGCTCTCCTGAAGTCGCATTCCCCAGCTATGCAAAGTATTTTGGGAAGAGGAAAGTTAGCCATTAAGAAAAAAAAACAATACAAAAGCCTCCTTCCCGTTTCTCAGCCATTTAACATGGAGTACAACCAATTATTGAGCAATAAAGTGTTGTTTGTGTGGTGTTTGAAGACCAGCTCAGTGAGATATTCCTTCCTCTTTCCAGAACACTTCCATCTATTGTGAAATAGTTCAACACAGTGTTCAGATCCAATGATGGACCTTAATTTGCCACCACAGGGCTTCAGCTTTAACAACAACTGAAATAAAGGGGATGCTCTCACTTGTCTCTCTTGAGCTGTGGCCTCAGTCTCTCTGCAGCCCAGCTCCACCACACAGCTGGGTCACAAGGACTGGGGTTTCTCCTTGGTTTCAGTTGGGAACAAAACATTCGATTCTGGGAGAATTTACCAATTAATTCTGCAAGTTTAATCATCCTGTCAAGTCTGCCCAGATTACACTGAGCTGGAAGTGTTTACTGTACCAGTACCCGGGCTGAACTGCCACTGTCACCTTTTCTGCTGCTTTCACAGGTGACAGTGCAGAAGTGTGAAATTAAGAGGAATGCTAATACAGAGACAAGTAGTGAAGAAAGACAGTGCTGAAAATTCAAATGATAATAGCAAATGAAAAGCGTTTATATTTAGCATACTCCCCCTGTAATTCTAATATAGGAACACAATAAAAGGCCCAGGATTCTTGAATGTTAAGAATATTCGAACACTTTCTACTATCTCATTCTCCATGGAGTTTGACTCTGTTTCCTCACAAAATTACTTGTTTACCCACTGTCCTTAATAACATGAGTAAGAATAGGGGAATTAAAAGGTAATTTTTACCTCTGGTTCATGCCTTCTCCTCCCACATCCCTTTTTTTTTTTTTACCAATGCTCTCATTCATTTTCATAGGCAAAAAGGTATTAAAGTGAAGATCAAGAATACATTACAGTGTTCAAATTCTAAATTACTTTTTTAGATTCCATGGTCTAACAACTTCAAATTATAAAAATAATTAACGAGATGATGAGCCCTTCACAGGCTCGGCTGAGTCCCATATGGCACTGCAGTGCTGGCAGAATACACGGGAATTCAGATCACAGATCCTCAGAGACCTACAATAAAGCTATATGCAAATGTTAACAGTCTCCAGGCAAATTAATAATGAAAGAAAATGCATAAAATACAGGCTACCACTGCAAGAGCCTTCCAGAAAAGAGATGAGCAGAAAATACCAAAGCAATTCAGCATCTGTTGACTCAGCCACTACTAAGAGAATCAACTTCCCACACAAAACTTGTCAGCAACAGTCAGTGAAATCCTCAGTTAATGACATGAAACAAACATCCCTGTTTATATATGGAACACAGGACACTAACCTTTCCCTTCCTGCAGCACAGAAAAGGAGCACCAATGGCACCATGGAGGCCATAGGGATGGGGCAGGGAGACCATTTCTGCCTGGTTTGCCCTCAAACGAAGCTGTGGCTTCAGTGGTTGTGTTCTGAGTCCACCCTGCCATTCCCCCACATTTCCGGTTCTTGTTAACTATACAGCTATTTATGATCACACGCATTTTTCATGCGGATCACCTCTTCAGCCACATATGCTTAATTTCATTTTACCCTCTAAGTATTAAATAAATTCTTCCTGACCTTTCATCAAGATGCCTAAACAGGCATAATTCTGCTTGAGCTGAATAATAAATAGCCCAGAGAAAAATCCAGATTTCTTGTCCATCTCCACCTTCCTTTTATCGCCACCCCCTAAACACATTTTTCTGTAAAGCCCTAAAGGTTAACTATTCTATCTCTTCTATAGAAACAAAAATAAGATTCTTTGCCGCATCATTAGGCAACTGAGTATATTTCAAACCTGTCTGAAGGGGAATTGACAGAAAGCAAGAGTGGAAATAGACTCTGTTTTAGGTTGAAATACCTTTTATGTTCGTAGATAAACTCACTTCTAATTGTCCTGCTTGTTTCAATAGACATTATGAATTAAGCAATTTCTGAGCTATATTTTAGCCTTGAAATCCTTGCCCTCTTCAGCATTTTGCTGAAGTTGTAAAGCAAAATAAGTTATAATATTCATGCCAGTTTTAATTTTGATTGAAAATAACATTGCCCCAGTATAATAGCAAGGTCCTTTGAACAGCAAAGGGCAGCAAGAGGGAGTAACCCTTAGAATTGCTCCTGAGACCAACCACACTGGTCCCCACCCCAAAAACCACCTTCCACACTGAAGAGTGACCCATCCTGCTAATTAAGTCAAAGTGTTGTCCCACAGGCAGGTTTCGGCCATACCTGAACCCTACCTGGATGGAAACCTGACTTAAACAAGAAGCACTTCTGAGAAAAGCCACGAGTGCCAGGCACAAAGGCCAGTACCCGGAGAGCAACATGAATATTCCAAATGCACGGAGGCAAGGCCAGTCCTGGGAGTACCACCAGATCCTCAGGACTGACAGGGAACCAATTCGATTGCAACACCTAACAAAATGATCCACCTCCAGTGGAGCTGCACAGGTACATCCCCACTGACGAAAAGCTGAGCTTGTCATCGTGCTGGTGGAGCTTACAACCTCCTTGCAGAGAAGGTGACAACACCAGACTGTAAAACACAGTTGCAGAGCCCACCACAGCCAACAGCGGCACAAAGCCGACACCAAGATCCCAAAGCAGGGCTGGGAGGGGCAGCAGCTCCCTGGGCAGCAGCACCGAGCAACAGGTCAGCAAGAGGACACCTGTGCCTGCTGGAGAGGTCACTGGGAGTACAGCCACACTGTGGTGACCCACTTTGACACCTATTATGGAAGCCTTGCAAAACCCAGCACGTGGTTCACGGGGAGACACTTCCCGGTGTGAGTACAACCGGTGTCATCGACTGCCAAGGCACTCACACACACACACTCTTAGTGTCTCTTAGTTCTCTCTGCTGACAGCTTAAGCTGTGAAGTGAAACTGCTCCTTCTGCAGCAGCCAGAAGCCTCTGAGTCAGAGGCCACGACTGCAGGAGCAACGGAGCTCCAGGAGCAGGTGATCCTCTAAGAAACCTCCTGGTCTGGCCTCCAAGGGCTGCTCTTACCTCTACAGCAAAAAGCCTTCCTCACCAGACCCCAAACCTTCCACCTCTGCCATCCTGGTGTCAAACCAAGCCTCCTCCTCCTCCCCCTACGCCTGTTATATCCTGCAGAGGATGTGGTAAAGCAGAACTTGTGGTCCCTCCATAGCAACAGGGCAAGTAACCGTGCTAACAGAGCAGCCAGGAAGGAAGGTGAGAGAGGGGATGTTCCATTGGAGAGAGGATGTGGTTGCTCAGCAGCAGCTCAAAAAGGTGCTGAAAGAGGTAAGACAACAGAAAGGAGTGATTAATTCTGAGGAGTGGGAAGGCAGGAGGATGTGATCAGCTCAGCAGCATCAGGACAGAGCTGATGAGCAACAGGGGCTTAAGAGAAATAGCAACTGAGTCAAGTACTGGGTAGTTAGGGACAGTAAGAGCATCCTTTTGCACGCAAAAGGCTAATGGGGAGCCTGGTTTTCTTCGAACAAGGGAGTTTTTGATAGGAAATTACGTAGGTAATGTGCCCTGGATGGCATGGACAGAAGTACATCTAGCATGAAGCATTATATTGGTGCTATTTTGGTTTTATTCAAAAAATTACCCAAAAAGGCCACAGTGAGGCATCACCCCATGTTATCAGTGGAAGATCCTTCTAAAAATAGTATTGTGTCTTGAAAGAGGAAAAGTGCCTCTTAGAGGTGTCACAATTTCATGCTCTTGAAAACAAATTTTATATTGTCTTTGAACAAGGAAAAGGCAAACCCCACTGTTTGCGATATCCAAGGACACTTTTCATAGATGGCCATGATGCAGCAGCAATTCATTTCCTTCAAATAAATTTACACATTTTGAGGTTTGAGGCACTGCATGACTTTGCCACAGTGAGAACCATCTGCCACAAGAAGCCCATTCAGAAAAGAACACTTCTTTTCAAACCTACAATTCTGCTTACAAATTACACTCAAGAAACCCCAAAACAAGACACCGTTTTGTTTCAAAGTACATTATAATGTGCAAATTACAACCCAGGATGTAAGAAAGCTCCTAAAGAACAAGACAATAAGAGAGAAACCTCAACTAATGCCAGATGTAAGGTCAGACTCTTTTTGTTGAAGGACTGAGTGTATTTCAACCTTTTTATGCAGTTGTTCAGTTATTTAAACTAAAGACAAACATGCACATGCTGCTTCTTTTGATGATACTAGTGCAATTCAACTGATTTTAGTGATCTTCTTTCCTGATAGATATGAGGATAAACAGAATCTAGACTTTAAAATCCAGACTCATTAGCTAAGCAAAAGCTCATAACTACTAAAATCTACTGGGGCCAGAGAGATGATGCATCTCTACCATTTGCATTAATTATACTCACAAAACTCATTTAAAAAAAAAAACAAAACCAAAGAAACAAAACAAAGCAATGCTAGTCTCCTCCTTCTGCTCGTCCTGGGGGAACAGGAATGGGACAGGGATTTGGCTTTTGCTGACAGTATCCAGAGCTGCAGCCTGAAAGCTGCAGGGACCCACAGGGATTCGCTGTTCCGTGCACTATAAACAAGAGCTTTGAAACCGAGCAGATCCTGGTTTGTGTAGGGCTCTGCTGCTGGGAGGGTATAAATCATGAGCTGCAGCAGAGCTCCAGATCCGAGCTGCCTCCCCCAGGAGTTGCAGCATGGTAACAATGCTAAATATACGCTGCTGTTGTTCCAGGAAGGTTTTTCAGTTGACAAATGTTGCAACTTTTCACTGTTCCCCAGCACCGTCCCACTTCCCCGATTTAATACATACCCATTTGCTTCTTCTGAAATTATTTGAACAAATGCAATTTTAGAACTAATGCCCAGTAAATCTTTTGCTGTCTGGCTACATCTTGGATTAACTGTTGATTGATTTTCATCCTCTTTTTTTTTTTTTTCCCAGTCCGCAAAGCTCTCCCTTAATAATACCAGCTGTTAAAACAAAGATCAACAAGAGCTCTTGCCCATGGTTTCCCCTTTGGGCAGCTGTGTACTAATTATTAAAAATGAGCCATAGAGTGTTCCTGCTTATTGCATGGATAACTACAATAGAAAACCAAACAAGCCTGCTGATCCGTTTAAAAGAACACACACAAAAAAGGCAATTCTGCCCTCTTATCCAAAACCATGCTGAATTACAATAGCAGAATCTTATCCACAAGAACAATATTTCAAACTGTAGCAGTCTGTGGGAATGTATTTTGGGGAAGTTAGCTTTTTGCCCAACTTTTTCACAATCCAATGCCATACTGGCTTCATCCAGTAAAATATTCAAGTTGTTCTATGCATCCTCAAAGTCAAAATTTTGTCATTAATATAAAACATTTTTGAATGTGATTTGACTCTAAGCACAGAGTTGGAGTCTGAGAAAGGGTTTTTGGGGGTATTAATTTGATTATTTTTTATATAACCACTTAAAAACAATCAGTGACATTGTTAAACTTTGCAAACAAGAGTCCTTGATCTCCTGCTATCAAAATTAGCCCAAAAAGATAACAGTTAAAAAACCAGTAAGGGTCTCGTCAGGTATGCCTGGTATTCTCAAAGCAAAACTCCTAATCTCCACTAAATAAATCCCCTGGTGGGTGTAGAACTGAGCATGTGTGCAAAGCTCTTTTCTACACAGATGCTAATGCAAAGATATATTTATTCATCAAACACAACCACCTTTACTTCTGATTTTCCTTTCCGCCTCCTCTTCTGGCTGTGAAGCCAGAACTGACCAAACCCCACTGCAGGCATGGTGTCCCTTCCAGGATGTTTATGCAGACACTTGGAAAAGAAAAATGTTGTAAGCTTAGCTTGAGGCTGCCTCCTGGAATCATCAGAGCAACAGCAAAAACTAGGGTTAAAAAAAGAACCCCCCACTTCAGAGTGAAAAGTGAAAATCTGTGAATTGACTGGTCCCTCCTTTCATTTCCTAATTAAATGGAACAAACAGCTGAAAAACTTCATTGCAGACAGGGTTCAAAAAGCTTTTAATACCTTAAATACCATGACATGACAAACATAGTCCTAGATTTTTCAAGGGCCACTCACACTCATGACCAAATAGAAATACTTAAGGCACAGCAGTAATCTTATCTGCCATTGCATTCCATTTTTAACCCAGAAATTAGATTAGGTGCTTCTACTCTGATCCAAGAAATAGTGGAGTTTCCAGAACAGGATGGTTCTCAGAGATAAATGCAGCTCAGAAATCCAATGCAACAGGTAGAACGACAATATCCAAGCGCACAACATTTCAAATGCCTGCAAACAACACAAAGTTGGTGACTTCAAAATTTGTTAAAACTCTGTTCAAAGTGCATTTCATAATTCAGAATTATCCACTCACACACTCCACTCTGTGGAGTCAAGCAACATCGGAAAAAAATGGGCAAATTCTGGAACTAGACCAGAAACACAACATAAGCAAAGAGAAGAAAAGCTGTAGAGACTCTATTCCTTAAATCCATCTGTTACGCTTTGTCACAAAACTTTTTTATTACAATAAGACCCGACCCTTCCTTCAGCTGTAAAAATGGCAACCAAGAGAGTCCTTTAACATCCTGTCACATATTTTCCTTTTACCCAATACCTTTCTCCTCTCAGCTGTCACCAATAAAAGCTTCAGAAAAGGGCCTAACCCCAGCTGTCTCTGCACTCTGTAGCACGTCCAAGAGTCAGGCCATCTTGATTTCAACAAAAACAGTGCTTCAGTCTCACCCCACTTGTATATAATACTGAAACTTTAAGGTGATCCTTGCCATGCTTTCCCTCCTCTATAAAACACAGGACCACCTGTATGGCCACAGAATTGCCAAACTAAAATATGGTCAAACCAAAACTAATGTGGCAACTCTACCACTGACATGTCTTGCTAAGGAAATATCCACCTGTGCATCAAAGCATAAATTTCTATCAATAAGAATTCTCCAATAACTTCCGCTTCTTATCCTTTGGAGGGAGGGAGAATATCTGCCTATTCTCACATGCTCACTTCTATGCCATTTCTGTGAAGTTTATCCTCAGGTAACAACTCCCATTAATTACAGTGTGAACTTGAGTTACATCAAAGTTTAAATCTGAGGAAAAGTAATCGCATTTCCCTTAACCGAATAATCACTGTATAAAGCCTCTCAAACTCCACTGGGTCTCCCCCTCCTCCCAACAGAAGGCTCTCTCAGTTCTCAGTACTAAGACTGCAGCAAAAATAAATGAATTCATCAAAGTAGGTGGCATAAAAAAGGGGAAATACTGTGCAAAGTGCTGACCCACCAGAAGCACACAAAGCATTTGTTCAGTAGTGACAATGAATAATTTAATCTGAGGCAAATTACCAAACAAACATCAATTAAATTACGTGCTAGACTACAAGAGAAAGTTCTCCCACACACATTTCAGGTTTGCAGAGTCAATAGAGCAGCACAACGTGCTCGGGATTGTGATGGAGTCATCTGGGCTGCTCACTCAAGGATATTTGACATTCTCTGAGACAATTGCAAGAATCTAAAGAGAAAGACGTAAATTTAACTCCATCACACTAAACAAATATTCATATAAGAGGAATAAAGAATCCACGTGTCACCAAGCCTCATAAAATGCGAGAAATCAAAGATCCCTACCCCATAAACGACACTCATGAAAGGCACAGAACTAGAGTTTTATAGCACGATTATCTCCACCATCCATCAATTTTAAGTGCCCAAGCACCTGAGCAGAGAGCATCTAAAGCAAGTCGTAGCAGCAGCCAAGACTCCCCAGCTCTAACAGCAGCCCTGTTGTGCCAAGTGCCGCCTTTACTCCAACAGCCCCAGAACTGGGAGCAGCTCACGGGAATCAGAGGCACGTGGGGAACCGCAGCGCGGCGAGCGAGGCTCGGTGGTTTGCTGCTGTCCCACAAGGATGCTGCAGGACGGCCACGCTCCCAGCCCCAGCAGACAGAGCCCAAGTTCACTGTGCTGACCGCACCGTGCCAGCCAAGGCAACCGAAAATTACAGTTTCTAGAAAGTAGGGCAGCTACGGACTGTCCAAACCTTTTGGTCTGGCTCCCTACACAGCCTCCGGGCTCTCAAAGTGAAAGAGTCAGAACATTTCAGGGATTTAAATCAACAATTACACTCTCTTTTGACCAATATGACTTGGAAATCTAAGCATTGGGAATAAATGACATTCTGCCATCCTGAGCTAGAAAAGCAACATCCTTTGATCCTTTAAGTAAGGACTGCTTCCCTCAGCAAGGATATTCTGCTCCTAAGCTGGATAGGCAAGGCTAACTGAGAAAAAGGGGTAATCCAGTTTTCTTGTGACAACAATCTCATGACTTTGGGTTCCAAAAAACCATGTGAATATTTTATAACTCATGCTAAAACAATGATGATACCATGATATAGATTTTCAAGCCTTCACAACACTTGAAGAAACATCTTTACAATCCTACTGGGAACTACATCAGTAAACAGTCTCCTATTAATGTAGTTTTTAGACACAGTCATGAAGTCACAGTCACTACCCAGTTTAAAGCAGTGCTTATGGGAGCCAAGATTAAAAACCACACTTAGGTCACACCAGTCTGACCACTTGCTTCTGCTCATCCCACCTTGTAGAACTACACATTTGTCTAAATCCAGGAAAAGTGAAACAAGGGACAGCACGAAACATTTGATTTTGGGTTGTAATTCTGTAATTTCATTGCACACGGCTGCAACAGCTTTATATTCACTGTTCTGAAGAGTGAACCAGTACCAGACCATAAACCTCACAATTATTATCTGCAGCAGGTAGTAACATTATGCTTTACCCATCTAGGCAGTTTTAGCTTTCACTAAAATATGTGAGTTCAATCTCTAAATAAAAATCATCTATTTAAAGACCTTACAAACAAACTTCTAAAGTTTTAAACTTTTTGTAGTTTTCAAAAACAATTCCTATCTCTCTCCAATTGCCAGGCAGAATATTGGTTTTGAAGGAGGAGGGTGCTGGCTCGCTACACAAAGACAAAAAAAGAAAAATGGGTTAATGTCATATCAGTTCTACTCTGGCATTTAAACATGAAATTACAAACTTAAAATGAAACTGAAAATACACATAAAATCAGGTTGATTGCATACAGCCTCATTAAAACCATATTATGTTAGTTTACTTAACTGCAAAGGCAAATATTTTTACAACATCAATCCTATGCATAAAACCATGCAATAAACGTATCCATTGGCATCCAGATAAGGGCACAAATAGGAGGCTCATATAATGAGCTATGCAGTAAAACCTACAGCACAATCAAACTCCAAGACAATTAATACTACCAGGAAAAGCTCTTACTAACTTTCCTGAGTCCAGGACGCACAACCTTTTTCAAATACAGATCTCCAAATTCTTTATAAAGCTGGTTAGGCTACGGCAAGACAAGAATTTAAAACTCTCATTTAAGGAGTTTAGAGCCAACAAAGCTCCTGGTATTTTAGTGCCATTGCAGGCTCTTGTAACACTGCAGGCATTTAGAAGCACTAGCAAATTAATATGCTGCACCAACTCATTTGGTGAACAATCTCATTCAGATCTTAAGCTGCTTGTCCTGTGTTCTGAATGTGTGAGCAGGCTGAAAAAATCTGAGGCGCCGCAGATATTTCCTGAAAGGGTGCTACAGTTTTTCAAGTGCAAAGCTGCTTGCTGTACTTTGGACTGGTTACTGGGACAGCAATAAAAAGCATTCTTGTGTCCTGAAGGCAAACAAAAGCAAGACCACCACACCACACACATCATGACGTGATTAGTTCAGGGACTAACACAAACCATGGCTAAATGTTATTAAAATGTTCGTCATGGAGAACTGCTGGTTATGTTTGGGTCAGGGTGATAGCACAGTGTGTTTTACATGAATATCTCTTAATTAATTGCTTTATTAGGACTCTGTCACAGCCAAGTGTGCTGGTTACAGAGCATGTGGGGTGAAACTTTGTAACTAAAACTACTGATTTGTGATCCTGATTTCCTCTCTTCCCCTGTTCCTGGAAGATCAAGTGGAAGGCTACCACAACACCACCAACAAATAAGCAGAGGGAATGCTTATTTTATAACCTGCTCCTTGTGTTTTCCTATCACAGCAATAATAAACCATGAAGTATCAAAAGAGCATGGCAAGCACAGTGCTCCTCTTTTCTACCACTGCTGTGGGAAGAAGTCTAACAAATGCTTGTCATCTCCAGTAATGGATTCAACTCTGCAGCACTGTGTGGCATAAACAGTGCCTGCAAATTGCACAGTAATCTGTCACAAATTCACTTCTTCACAAGAAGAATGATTCTCCATTTAACATCAGCAGCTGATAACACAGCACTAACAACAAATACAGCCAAGTTCGCTGATGAAAATGCTGCAAACAGCTCAAGAGCAGACTGACATTTCACAAGAGAACCATAAATTTAGGTCAGCTCGTTGCTGTGCTGTTCAATGGAGGAGCAGATAACGTGATGTGTAGAGTAAGATCTTGGTCACTTGGGCTCACTCTTTTCTGCAGCAAAACTGCAGCCCACCTTCAGCACAACTTCTGCAAACGTGCTGCGACTGGACAAAGCCTGCAAGGTGGAGACCAGGGCACTCTGTTCAGGAAACAGAATCTCCCTTTCAGGTGACATCCACAGGATTCCCAGTGCAACAGCCCCTGAAGAGAGATGAAGCTGCTTCCTACGTTATTTTTGTGCATTGCCATGTAGGGCACCTCACAATTACATCTTTAAGGAGTAATTCACTCCTTAAATGAAAAGAAAACACACACATTCCATCCTCCCTTTATCAGGGATGTGTGAATATCACCCCCACACAACTTCAGAAGTCTGGATCAGGAGGGTTTTAGGCAGATGCTATTAAATATTGATGTTGTATTTC
This sequence comes from Atrichornis clamosus, assembly GCA_013400975.1. Taxonomy (NCBI): domain Eukaryota; kingdom Metazoa; phylum Chordata; class Aves; order Passeriformes; family Menuridae; genus Atrichornis; species Atrichornis clamosus. Next base: position 102,052 of record WBMZ01002298.1, read on the forward strand.
ATTTTTTGCGTGACTATTTATTTGAAGGGAATTAATTAGTACATTGAGAAAACAACTCTTTGAAATGTGGCTGTAAGACATGCACACTTTTTATAGCATCCAGGGAACACCGCAATTCTAGATACACAAAATAAATTGTACTATCAGCCTACTATATTGATTTTCAATACAAGAAGACACATTAAAATAGATACCCTCTATCCTACTTTTACATTTGTCCCAGATTACAGTTACTATTCAGTAGTTACAATTTCACAACACATAAGAATTTCATAACAAACATGAGTGCAAGAGAAATTACCACGTTTTACCCCAGACCAGAAGACATATGCGATGGGAGAGGCTGAGGATTTCCACATCCTTGAGTGTCTTGTGCTCCATCCTTCCAATCTTCCTTCTCTTTAATTCATGTCATGCAATTTGCAAGACAGGGACCATCAGTGCCTGGATTGCACAGTGTCTATCTAGCACAACGAGGGTGGGATATCCACCAACAGATGCTGACAACAAACCCAAGGTTAACAAAATAAATAAAAATTTAAATATATATAGATATATATATATATTTAAAAAGGGACTTCTGGAACAGTACAATACTTTAAGCAATGCATTTATTAAATAAAAGCAGAATTTTGCCCAAGTGTTACAAGGATTAACATTCTATAAACAACTCTGAGGCATTCCTCAAAAGTCTTGCTAGATGGACTTTAATTCATTTATTACTGAAATGAGATGGTATTAGACATTTATTTCCAAAGTGGAAGATATTAAAGGGCAAGTTCTTATCTTTCTAGAAGAGATATCTGGCTTTGGGTATCACAGTTCATCAGAGCAAATACAACCTAGAAAAACTCATCACCTCAAAATACTTTAAAAAAAATTTTGAAATGTCTTGCCATTTTATTAAGCTACCAAGCCCCAATCAGCAAGTCTCCTTGCAGTGCTCTGGGACTCAGAGTGGGTTATTTGCTGTTCCTATGACATTTGGTATGTTCAGCTGACCTACAGGACCCTGGTTGAACATGACACTTCCTGGCTCGGCGCTCGAGTCTGCAAGAGGTTCTCACACTGCACTTTGGCCAACATCTTTGGAAACAAGTGTTGCAAATCCTAAAGTGCGTGGTGATAAGGTAAATCTTATGAGTAACACAAGAGAGGAAAAACAAACTCTTTCTGAGAATAAATAAGCTACTCACAGGAAGGAAGACTCATGGGGGGACAGTGGAAAACAATGGGATATTAAAAAAAAAAGAACATGTCATATAAAAGAGAGACTCTATTACTTCAATGTCTGCATTTCAAAATATTTGGTTTTAAGTTTGTAAGCTACTTTTTTTCAGCCTAGACAGTAAAATATAAGATAAATATCTTCCAAATCTGGACTTAAATACAATTCTTCAGCAAAATGAACTGCCTTAGAAAAAGAGAAAAAGAAAAAAACAAAAATAGATCTTCAGAACGGTCATGCTCAGAAAGGAATCAATGGGAAGCAATTTCAAGAAATAAGAACATCTCCCATATCCAAAATGAATGAGTCTACCATAAGCATCCACAAGATGATGCCAAGCAATGCAGAGCTGTCACACAGACTAAACCTCTCTGCAGGACCAGTGACACGTGGGATATGCCCATCTCCACGAACTCCGAGAGAGGAAAAGCCTGGAGCTGACGGGTCACTGCTGCAGCAATCCCAGGCCAGCAGTGCCACAACACCACGGGGATCTGCAGAGCTCACGGAGGACCTGGAGACTCCAGCCTCAGCACACAGCTGCTCCTTCTGACAGAAGCTCACCAGTCCCTGGGCAATCTGTGTCAACTGCCACTACTGAAAATAACAATGTCAGCCTTCCTCTTCTTCCCCTCTCCCTCTTCCTCATATCCACGCTTTGCTTCCTTCAGTTTTCATCCATCATAAGGCTGCAGCTCTGTCTGGGGGATTAAAGAGCACTCAAAACACACAAGAAATGCTTTTGTTTGAAGAACAAACAGGAACCTCCAGTCCAACCTTTGACTGGAATGGGTCTGAGCTACTGATCTTCATGCAGCAACTGGAGCTTCTGGGCTCAGTTCCCTGAACATCCCATGACTCCCCAGCTATTTTATAACACAGGGATGGACCAGTTGCTTGATGAGCAGTTGAATCATCTAAAAAATATGAAAGAGGATATTGACTTGAATCTACATGATGCTTTATCTGCCAAGCAGGGAAAGCAAGCCTGGCCTCTGAACCAGACTGATTCAGAGAGGAAGAGGAAAACAAATGTGTGTTTACCTACCTACACAGAGGGCAGGGAAAGAAAGAAATAATTTCTCACAAATTGACAAGAACATCCCCTCCCACAGTGAGGACAATGAGGTCATTCAGTGCTCTACAGTTGTTCCAATGACAATACCTTCCACTTAAAACAGTCTTTGGAAGCTACAACTCTGATCCCAAGGTTGACTCACAACTGCTCCCAGTCAAGGAAGGGAAAATAAAGAGTTTGATTTTCACAAAGCCTGAAGTTCAAGTCCATCTCCCAAAATAAGAGCTTTGGCTGCTAATTCACAGCCCAAACTGGAGGGCTGTGAACCACCAGGAGCAATGAAGGTTATGTTATGGGAGAAGACCTGGGCTACCTCCCTGAAGCCAGAGGTCTAAGACAACAGCATCTCCAATTTCCATTAAGGACATTCAATTCAGAACATTTTCCAGACATTACTAACAAAGGGCCACCCTAAAACATCCCAGTTTTTATGAAGTCCTCAGGCCTTATGGATATACTTGTAAAGGATTCCAACACTCTGGAAAAAGAAAATTACTGCTTACCTGACTTGGTCTGCAGAGTGAGATGGATCAAGACAAAGTGACTGAGAACTAAGAGTGAGGCAGAAGAGGTGTCATGTGCTCTCCCTCACTTTTATTTTTTGAGTACTTTTGCACCTGAATTACATCCATAATGATCAGTAAGCACACCCAACAAGGCTACTGACACTTTATAATTAATTCTTGCTTATGAGCACTTTATACACAGACTAAAGTTCACTCATCATGTTTCATTCCTCATCCAAGTTAAAGTAAATGAAAAGTAAAATTCCAAATAAAGCTGAACTCAACCATGACATTTTTATCCTGGAGAAATCCATGCAGAATTGTGGACTCTGCAAATGCTCACAAGTAAACACAACCTTAACATCTTGCAAAATTAACATCATATGCATAAGAAGCAGTAGTGGCTGTTAAAAAAAATGGTATATTTCCTGGCTTTAAGATGCCTAATCCTACTGATTTGATATTTGTGACCATATCTATTTTTGGAATGGCTATAGAACATACACAAAGGAGAGAAAACAAGTTCTCAATGCAGTGCCATGAATAGAGCTATATAGTTCATGCATCTTTTCCTTGCTAAGAGAACCTGAGCATTAAGCACTGCACCACACAAAGAAAATGTACTATGGTCCCTTTTTAAAGGGTGATTTGTGCCTGTGGCTTTTTTCTGTTACTTTTGGGTTCATCTTCTGATTATTTTCAAAATTCTCCTATCCATGAAAGCCTCTTGAAGTGCATTAAGGCTTACACACTAGTCCCAGACTGTTTAATTTAGCCCTAATACCTTGAGGAAGCTTCAGGAGGGATTGTTGCTGTTCTGATTAAGGAATCAATCCCACCCCCTGCCGAGAAGGTTGGATGGATGCCTTGCCCCCAGAGGGAAATCAATACTGCTCCACTGACCATCAGCTCCCAAACACCCCATGTGCTGATGCATCATGAATAAAGAAAAATAATCACTTAATTTTTACATTCTGATTGTAAAGGGAGGGTCTAAATTTCCATTATTTTGACTTTTTTCACTAGTTTAACTCTCCAAGTGTGGATTCTAGCTTTTGACTACTCTGTCACTATTTCATTTTTTTGGTTCCCAGATATTAACCCACAGGCAAACCACAGAAAATGACTCCACTGAGCCAACAACAGATTCAACATTCGAGTCAATACAAATGTCTGTAATTGTGTGCATGAAACCCATAAATATCGTGTGAAATGTCTTCTGACCTCCGCATGAAAGGAGCACCCTATTTTGTCACACTGTTCCCAACCATTGAGTACTTCAACTCAACTGCTAATAGCCAAGTGAAACATTTGTATTTGCATTGTTTAGCTCAGCAAAGGCTTTTGTCAGTGGAACAATTCAACACACTCCCTCAACCATTAAACGTTGGCACTGTGATACCTTTCTGTTCAAGACTAAGTATTTTCCAAGAGTGACAACTATGCAGACCCAGTCTCTAACGATGCCTAAATTAGGTGCATGTGTTTCACAACAGCACATTTTCTTGCAGAAATTGTCATTTTCCAACAATTACAGCTTTCCTATTTCAAGGTAGTTTTGTGTCAATCATACTGAACCTCTGGAAAAGGAGCTTTCAGCAATTTTACACATAATACAGGTAATAAGGATGACACAGACAAGAACCAGAACAAGAGCCACAATAATGCAAAAATGAAAACCAGCCCAGTTATCCAGAGGAGGAGGTGGGGAGATGCTCACACATACCAGGAATGGATGCAAGCTGCCACCCCCTTCCAGGGTGGTCTCCTGGACTACTCCATTGCATCTCAGAAGACCACGTGCAGCCTCACAGCCAGAGACACTTGACTTTATCTTTAGAGCTGGAACCTAGCTAGCCCCCCCATTCCAAAAATAAGGCTGTAAATCCCCGGGGCACCGATTTAAATAGGTACCGAGTCACACATGTCATGTGAGATGCACCTCATTACCGACAGGGTCAGGTGCAATTTGGGGTTTCAGGTAGAGCACGCAACAATAATCTGTGAGTGTTGGGTGCCTTGGTCCTGGTGGGCAGATTGGGTGTGCTTCCAGAGGATGATGGAGCCTCTTGGATGAGCTGATGGAGGTGTCTGAGCAAAGCAGCAAAGAAACCCCTGACCAATAAATACATTACTGAAACATTTGCTTAGGAGGCTTTTTTGCACACCAGAAACTGAAGCAAGGCTGTGCAGTTTTTCAGTGTTTGCACGTTAAGTTACAAACACGTGCCAAAAGCATCCTGTGTGAAACCCACATTTCACAACTCCAAAGACATGTAAGGAAATAAAGGCTCTTGACCAGCACATAGAACCCATTCCTCTCACCCTTTATTTTTAGGCTTTTCCAGTGACTATATATGAACAGAAGGATCTCAGACTGTTGTACTTGGGAGAGAGAGGCAGGATGGGTGAAAAAATATTTCTGTAGTGCTCTATCACAGCTCCCTGTTCATCCACTGTCAGTTTTCCTTTTACTACAGCAAAACCTTAGTTACACACTCTTAATGGATGCCACTCCTGCAAGACCCACATTTGACAGTTCAACAGCCCTCAAGAGGGCAAGAAATATTTCTCTTCCCCATTTAACTTTTGTTAGAGAAAACACACTTCCAATCACTCCCTACTGCATGCCAATCATTTTTTTTCTTTTTGTAAATACAAGATAAAAGTGCTAAAGCCTTTATCTCTGCATAAGAGAGTATAATGCAAAGTGAAAAATATTATCTAAACACATTTTGAACCTATTTGCTAAAAAATTCCTTAAGGCTTTCTGCACAGAACGAGTAGATGAAAAACAGCAGCACACGCTTATGGATAAAGCTCTTATTGGGGGATGTTGTCAAATATTCTTCTACAGCGAGTAAAGACACAAAGTGCAACCACAGAAATCAATGTATAGACATTCAAACCAGGACGCCAACTCTACTTAAACATCACATGGAAAGAGCCACATAAAATAGAAATACTACAAAGCCAAGCAGGCAAAAGAAGACTGCTAGGTCTCCACACTACTTTTCTGCTTTATTATCTAATCTTCATCCTTTGCTCCATGCTTATTCCTTCCCCTTGTGCACCCCCCATACTTTCTCCTGATCCCATCAAACTCTTGACTTGCTGTTCCTAATGCACTAATCCCATTGCACGTCCAGTCTGACAGCAAGTCACAATCCCACCCGTCCTACCCAGAGCCCAACCCTGCTCTCTCTATGTGCTCTTCATCCAAGCTGTTTCCTTGTTACTGACTGGTTCCTTGTTTTCTTTGTTCAAATTAATTTTCTCCTCCTGAGCTCATTTCTGCTGTTTCCTTTGCCCAGTTAGTCCTGCTTCACTCACTGTCACAACTGCCAATTTGAATTATCTCTCCTCAAATGACCCTCTCCATCATTCCTGGCACTTCAATCACAGGAACAGTGCCTAGACAAGCAGACCCAACTGTCTGTAACTAGATCCTGGTACGATTTCTAGTTCTCCTTCTCCACATTCAGTCTCTTGAATCAGGTGGTTTCCTCTGACCACAGCACCTCACTCACCCTCAGGTGAGTGTAACAAGAACCAGTCCCTGACAACAGCAGAACCGGTTTGCTGCCATTTGGAAAGAATACAGGTGGTCAGAGGGACCTTAGCCTTGACTTGGTGCAGCCGTGCTTTCCACCCCTCTCTCTCCCAGCTGTCAGTCCACTTTCTCCCAGCTCACTGACCCACAATATTCCTCCACAACACAGCCCAGATCCCACTCATCCAGAACTGTCCCCCTGCCAGCTCCTCCCTGCACACCACTGGGTGCCAACAAAGGAGCCGGAGAGCACAAGAGGCAGCCCAGCTCCACCCTGGCCTCGGGCAGCCATGGCACGGGAAGTCTGGCTGCTCTCCTGCAAGGACCAGACTGAGCCATCTTCAATTATTCTGCGGGTCACCTCATCATCCTGTCCCACAAAAATCCCTCCAAGGCCAAAACACAGCCAGCATCCATGAAGGTTTGGTCAGTAACATCTTCACTGAGCTCATGCAAAGTGCTGTTTTTCCAAAGACTTACAGGTTTGCTTAATTGGGGAATATTTTCTCAACAGCAGCAGCAGGCATATCCTTGTTCAACAGCTTCTGTCTGCCAAATTTCAAAACCTTGCTCCAATGAATGGGAGCACGACAGCTTTCCAAAACCAAAGAGGCATCGTGTTTAGCATGTGCAATACACTGGCCCTGGTAACAACTGAATAATCCTGACTGCTCTGAAACACAAAAAGCAAGGAGCAGGCACAGGAAGAGGAAAATTGCAGCCTGAGCACACTACCCTGGAAAAATTTGAAACAGCAGAAAATAGATGATTTGAACAAAAAAATGGTAAATACCTTCTCAAAAAGAAGGGCTCCCAGCTCAGTCTAGAATAGAGTGTGAGACAGAGAAAACTGTCCAATGCACCAATAAACAATTTCTTGGTGTTAACTGGAAGAAAATCTCCAGGAGTGCAGTTAGGAATAAGCAATATGCTCAGAATCCTTGCAAGATGATTCTTCTCCTGCCTCCTTTATCTGCACATCCACAGACTCAGTGCAATGAAATTAAATTTTTGAACTATAAAATGAATAATTTATGAGAGAAATTGTACCTGTTATTCCCAGAGGAGTAACTCTAAACACTACAAACTACCCTTATCCTTCAGGGAATGAATGGTACCAGCAGCACTTACACCAGCCCCACTGCAAGGCCAGAACTGAAGGTTTTGCTTTATAAAAAACTCTTTAAATACCCAATAGCAGCACTTGAAAAACCCTGAACAAGAGATGGCCAAGTGACACACTTAATGGAACAAATCTATGTTATTTCAGCTACAACAAGAAGAATAATCCACTATGGGATTTCCTCAGGATTAAGGACTATCTGGGAGACTTGGTAGCTCATTGGGGACCATCCTTCCAAACCAGGCATTAATTCCCAAGCGACTCCTTTTCAGGTTTCATTGCTTTACAGGGTTTCTGAGAGCATCTGAGGGATTGCTGTTGTTCTTTTGATTGTTTTGCCAATTAGGTTGACTCTTCCTCAAATAAATTAAGGACAACATTGTAACAGAACTGCTTCTTTACGTGCTTTACAGCATGATCTGCTTCAGTGATCAGCAATGAACACCAGGCAAACAACATTTCATCCTTGCACTTTATTTACAGCAGAGTTAATCTGGAAGCCCCATCTACAGTTTTTCCATTTTTAGAAGCAAAAAGAAACCTTTTATTTGGTTACGCCAACAAACCACTCTTAATGAACTGAACCAGAAGAAATTATTGACCAGGTTAATTAGGTTGTCTCCAGACAACACAGAAACAGAGTGATCATGTTAAAATTCTGAAGGGATCCAAACCACCCCACCTGCTTAAGAAAAACTGAAAGAATCATACCCTGTGCACATATACAATATATATACTAGTTTTCCATTGTTTTGTATTTTAGAGCCAAAGCCATTGATTAAAAAGATTGACAAAAACTGCAACGTGCCAAGAGACAACAGTGTTTTACCAATTTAACCAGCTTACTCTTTTAAGAAAAAAAAATAAATAGAGAAGCAGAGTTTCTAGGAGTGAAAGGAAGATGTGAAGTTTCATCTCAAGTGTACGATTATATTGAAGGGGGAAGTTATTTTAAAATATTTACATGAACACTAGGGAAACTCAACAAAGCATTGGGTTTTGACAGCTGGACTGGATTCAATGTATAACCAATCTCAGCAGCATTATTTCAAACAGGATGAAAGTGAATCTCCAAAATTCATTAGCAGGCTACCTGTCCAGCAATCAAAGGCAATAATGCAAAGCAGGTTATTAAGTTGCAGTGTTCCTGTGCAGCACTGGCTCCTACTCTTCACGTGGAATTCGGCTTTTGAAATTCTGCTTTAAAAGAGTGTTTTACAGCTTTTGAAATTCTGCTGTAAAAGAATGTTTCACAACATGAGCAACACTAATGAGCTGCAAAGAGTCCAGAAAAACATCGTCTCATGTTTGTCTGCCTTCCCATATGGTTCAAGGAAGCGGGGGATCTTGAGCAGCCACAATACGACTGGGAAGAGCCTACTGGAAGGGAAAACACGTATTCTGCAAGCCTTGACTCGCGCTGAAAGACCATAAATCCCCCATTCGTTAGCGAATAGGTAGGAAATACAAGAATACGTCGTTGACAGCATTGTAGGAATCCTCTTTCTTAAAGCAAATCAGAATTGTAAACGAAATTACTCAGACACTTGGAGACCCAGCAGCATTTCAGGCACCAAAAGGGAATATTTCTGCTCCTGGTGCCTGCAGGTACCAAGGGGTTTAGGCAGGGACCTCACACATAATCAATCATCTCCTGTGAGCAGCAAGGAGCTCCCACACAACACAGCTTAAAGTTTAAAAATTATCTCCTTTTAAACTCACAAAAAGGACTGTGATGGCCCCAAATTTGCAATGCACAATGCAGAGAGGCTGCAGCAGCCCGGAATCCCACCCTGTGCTGGGCAAGCACACAAAGGTGTAAGCTGCAGACAGCAGATACTCCAGTGATTCAGCTTCTAGAAACTATTTCTCACTCACCAATCTGCATACCCAGGCTGACCACTTAAAACAGAGAGCGAGCCACTGTGAAATAAGGAGATATTAATGTCAAGACAATTTTGTTACCTCAAAACTGTCCAAATAACTATGCAGAATACTAAACTAATAAAAAGTGTATTTTGCTTTGAAGTGTCCATCTCCAGCACTCTATGTAGAACTTTTACTAAGAGCTTTAGAATAACCAAGCCAAAATTATAAATATGATGCATTTATTACTGACCTCAACCTCTTCTCTTCCAAGCTCTCACTGTATTTGCTATAAGGGCGCTTTTAGAGTTTGGGTTTTTTTTGTGAGTGAAATTGCAGACGCTTTGAAATATACAAAAGCTTTAACATGTTACTAAACAGGAACCAAGATTGTATGAAAGAAACAAAAAAAAGGTTTGGGATGCACAGCTCTGCCTCTAAGAGCTGCCTGAATGACATCAAACAAGTTGCAACAATTCACAGCAAATTGACAATAAAACACACGTTTCAGGAGAGCATTTGCCATCACCACGGGAGGAGATTGTCAAAGCCACCAACAATTCACCCACCCACCTGTGAAGGTTAGGCCCATAATGGAAACTCTCAGCTCGTCAGAGTTAACCTGTGGCTTATCATGCAAGACTAATTACCTGTGCCCTTTTCCCATCACACACCATCTCCTCTTCCTTTCAGTCTTGGGGAGCTACAATCAACACCGAAACCCGAGAAGAACAGCGGGGTGGGGGCTGTAGGAGGTGTGAGAATGGGATGGGTGGGATGACACACAATTTCTGTTGTATGCCATCAACTACAGTGCTGCATACAATAAAACTAGACGGTGGCTCAAGGATCGGTACATCAAACCTAGATCCAGCTCTGCAGATCCTCTTACAGGGAACAAGGCGAGGAAAACAGGGGTTTCATTTAGGATCACATTTGACCACTGTGCCCCTCACGCACCACTGTGTAATGCCACCAAGGTCAAAGTCACCCAGGTACTCCAGATGGTTTCCAAATGTGAGTCACCTCCATATGCAACACCCATACATTGCAAACACCATGGAAGAACAATGCTGCATTCAAGCAAAGTGCAGAAATGCAAGATTACAGCTGTTTAAACACAAATTCTGCTGATGAAATAGAGGTGCAAGTACTGAAAGAGGAAACGATTTAGCAGTTACAAAGACCAAGTGGGGCCTTCAGGTTCTCAAGAGTTGCACCTATGTGGAATAAACTTTAAAAGGCAAAAATAACCATATTTACAAACCATGTGTTTTCATAGTAAAGCACACTGGAACACCCTACAAAAGGTGTGGTCCCCAGAGCATTGCTTCCTTCAGGAGTTGGCCAACAGAGCCCCTCACATCCGGGCAGCAAATTAAGACCTTCGTAAATACTAAATATCCACCTTCTCACAGGCTGAAAGGACAGTGACAGCTGTTAGCAGCCACCCAGCTTTCACAAAGGTCAAAGAAAAACTTGATTAAATCACCTTCCTCCCCAGGCTTTTTAAAAATTTTACACCGAATGTGGTAAAAATTAAAAAAGCCCAACAACAAACCCACAGTGTCTGCACCTCTCAAACATTCAGAACAAAAAGACAAAACTTTCCACATTTAATCACTTGGCACTTGCACGTGCTGTGCTGTGACAATGTTCTGAAAAGGCAGAATTTTTCCTGGACCACTTACATTTACACATAGCTCCCCCAAACTATATCCTGTACCAAAACTCATCCTTAGGGAAGTTCATTCCATTCATTGTACCAACCATGCACCCACAGCCTTTTCAACCCAGCAGACAAGCACCAAAGTGCCAAGGTTAGTTTCAGCTCAGTTTGCAATGTAATCCCACTTGTTTCAAGAGCTTCGTACCACACAAAAGAACACTGGTGGGAAGTGTGGCACACATTTTGATTTTATTAGCTAAAGTACCCTTCAGAAGAGCTGTGGGTGCCATGCTCCACGTTCTTTCCCATCAGCCAAGAGAGCAACAGGGTGAAGGAGATCCGAGCGTGCTTTTACAGCCTGTTGTCCCCAGAGCCTAGTGCTGAAGGTACAGGTCGGCTCTGTACACCCCTACATAACCTTTACTTACCACTGCCATTAGTTAAGTATTTAGAAAACACTGCCGGTTTGAAGAATCAGACGTGAAATAATTATGTACTACACCCTCCTACCTGTCAGCCCTTAACGCACTCCTGAACCAGGATGAAAACCAAAATGTTTTGGTGCCATGCCTGCACTTTGTCCTTAACCCATCGCTTCCTCCTCAGCTCCAGACAGCTTAGAGTATAACAGGCAGAAAGAAATCTGCAGGGGTTGGGTGGACAGAAAATGCACACAGGGTTGCATGAGACCTCCAGGTTTTGTTCTGCAACCCTGGATTGCTGGGAGGCCCCAGACGATCTCATTATCCCGAGCATTCCACCTCATACAGGATATAAAAGCTGCATTAGTACCTCCAATAATTCTGCTGGCTAGGGGTCCATTTGCACTCTCAGGGAGAATCTGGAGATGTAACTCAAAGTCCAGAATCAAGTGAAATATCAGTAGGAACTTTGCAATAGGGTTTGCAACCCAGAGGCGTAGGACACACTCACATCACAGCACAAGGCTAAAAGCCTGTTTTGGGAATAACTTACATGTTGCCAAAGGGATTTTATTGCTTCTGAAGTATGAGGCTTTCTGCAACCAGCTTTCCCCCCCCCCCCAGGAATGAACAGAAATTCTACATAACTCCAAGCACATGAACATTCTACGTGCTCTAAAAAGCAAGCTCAATTTTACTTCTTTGCTATATTTAAGGGAGTGAATCATGAACACGCATCCAGTCTGGTAGATCAGGATAAAGCCAAGCCTGATCAAACATCACTGATTTTTTTGGCAAATTTCTAAATTACAGTTGAAAACACTTGTTATTGCCTCAACTCACAGCTCTTCAAACCACATACCAGCACATGCAGAACAGGCATTTGCTGCTCACCACACCTGCTCCTGAAAACCCATTCCCTGGCTACTTAAGAAACAAAGACGACTAACTTCTAAGGTAAGTGGAAATTTAATTTTGTTTAAAAAAAGACATGCCATGATCAACAAAAGAAGGTGGCATATATTAAATACAGGTTGTTTGTGTGGTTTGCTTTCCAGTGAAAGGGAGAACACAAAGTGAGAAATCACTGTTTTGGCCTAAATACCCAGAGCACTGGAAACCGACGTGTTTTCAAAGCTCTGCCCAATTTTAAATGGAGCAACTCCTGCCAATTTTGTATCTTGAATCGTTTATTCTGTTGATCCAATCCTTTTCCTCAGTAACCTGGTACATTTCTCAAAGCACTATGTTAAAGACATGAAAACGATACTTTGATGCTGCTAAAGACAATCTCAGAAACAAAATTTTCGGGAAAAATTGCTACAAAAGCAATTTGTAACTGTTGCAGAAGACAAAACGTGACTGCACACATACCTGTAAATATTACATAAAACAAAAAGAACTATTTATAAGCACTACGTTCTATTACTGCTCTTATGCAGAAACACCTCAGTATTGCTTGCAGTTTTAAGAATGAAAAAAAAATTAAGTTCCTTTTGAGAATTCAGAATTTATTTTCCAATGTCAAAATTGTTATACTGCCTCTTACTTTTAATTCCACTCAAACTATTCAGTCCCCTCCCAAAGCATCCAAGATGCAGAAAAAGGAGGCAACTGCAGATTTTCCCAGAAACATTCCCATGCAGCAGAGCTGGTTAAATACTGATGGAATCAATATAGCATCACTACACTATTTCGCCGGCATTTATCACCTTTCTTTCTATGGCATACAAAAACATACCAAAATAACCTCTCCCCGGCAGCGTTTGCTCCCTAATCTACTGCACAGTTCTAAGCAGATCTGGCTATAACATGACTCCAATGTCACAGCAGAACGGGATGCTGAACTGCCTGCCAGAGCGGGCCAGGAATGCACCCAGAAAGGACAGCAATTAGCACATCTAAAATAACCATTTCTACAAGAGACAGTTTAAAAGCTCAGATATATTTTCATCTCAACTCGCACCGGTTAGCAGCCACAGATGACTACAGGAGCGAATCCTGCAGTGCTTTGCAATCCAAATGACCCTCTGCCACTCAATTCTTGACTGCTCCATTCAAAACACCATTTCCCTCTTCCCTCTCCTCCCGAGCACAGATTTGTCTCAAGATGTTCCGTGTCCCACCACTCAGGGAACAGCCGACCCCCAGCCTCCTGCCCTCGGGTACCAGCCCTCCCCAGACCCAGCAGGTTTGCTCCATGCTCCACCATCAAACATGGCTGCACCATGTCCTCTTTGTGATTGAATATGTGTAACAGCTCTTCTGTCTTCCCAGACTTCTTTTATCTGCCTTCCTTTATTTCCTCTGATCAGCAAGGGACCATTTCATATCGCTATTAGCCACTTCCCATTCCTTCTAACAGTTTGATATTTTCCATTAACGTTCCACCGTAAACCAAATGCATTTATACTTTCCAGGTTCTCCTCAAAAACATCAAGGAGCATTATACATTGAAACCCTCTGCACCATTAAAGCCTGCTTATTTACACACAACACTAAACTCTTCTCATAAAAATCTCCGTCCTTCGGATCCAGCGTGGAGGAAAGCTCCTTAACAGCAGCGAAAGGAAATTTTATCATCTGGTTTTTCTTCCCTGCAGCTCCCTCTCCTGAAACCGGACCCCCTGTCCACAGATCCACCTCGGAGCCTCCCGCAGCAGCCACACACAAAACCCACCCCAGGCTCAGCCGCGAGCCTCCCTCCGCTCCACACCCGCCGCCGCTTTTTCTTTTTTTTTGTGCTATTGAGCTTTTTCTATTTAATTTCTCCAGCAAAATTAAATCAAACTCCTCAATCTCCGCTGGGAATTCCCTGCGGAGGCTGCACATAAAACTTTCCGGAGCGGGGGAGACCCCCGGCCAGAGCCCCGCCGCGGTCCCCGCACGGAGGGGACGCGGCTCCCGGGCACGGACCGTTACGGACCCGGTGCGGCTCCCGCAGCCCCGCTCCCCCCGCGCCCGCTCGCTCGCTCGCTCACCCACAGCTCCGTGCCCCAGCTCATGGCTCCGCCGGCGCTGAGGGGGCGGGCGGAGCGCGCTGGGGGTCTCGCCGTCCCCTGGCTGTGTGTGCTCGCCCTCGGGAGGGCCGTGCCCGGCGGTGCGAGCGGAGCGGGGCGGGCCGAGCGCTGCTCACCGCCGCTCCCGCCTCATTGCGCCGCAAAATGGCCCGGGCGGCGCGGTGGGGGGGGGGAGGCGAGTGACAGCTCCGGGCTGCGCAGGCGCGGACTCGCCGCGGTGGGGGGGCGGCCCCGCCGGCTGAGCGCAGGCGCGGCCCCCGCTCCGCGCGAGGGGAGCACGGGCCGGACACTGCGGGAGAGGGGTCAGTGGGAAACGGGGGTCACTGGGGGAGTGAGGGGTCAGTAGGGAGCGGGGGTCACTGGGGGAGAGGGGATCAGTGGCAGACTGGGGGTCAATGGGGGAGAGGGGATCAATGGAAGAGTGGGTGTCAATAGGGAGCGGAGATGAATGGGGAGCGGATGTCAGAGGGGGAGAGGGGATCAGTGGAAGAGGGGGTGTCAATGGGGAGAGGGGATCAGTGGAAGAGTGGGTGCCAATGGGGAGAGGGGATCAGTGGAAGAGTGGGTGCCAATGGGGAGCAGGGGCTAATGGGGGACGGGGGCCGCTAGGGAAGCAGACTCCCCCCATCTGCAGGGCAGCCCTGGTCACAGAATCATCAGCACTGGCACAGGTTGCTGTGGTGAATGCTCCACCCCTGGAAACAGTTAAGGCCAGCTTGGACAGGGCTCTGAGCAATCTGATCTGGTTAAAGATGCCCCTTCTCATTGCAGAGGGTTGGACTAGATGGCCTTTAAAGGTCCCTTCCAACCCAAACTATTCTATGCTTTTTTAAAGCTTTCACAATACTTGTTGCTCTTTGCTGGACACACTCCAGGACCTCAATGTCCTTCCTTGAAGTAAGGGGCCCAATACTGAATACTCAAGGTGCCTCACCTGTGCTGAGTACAGAGGAGGTGATCCTAGCCCCACCCACCCTCAGGTGCCCTTCCCTACCTCTTACCACCCTCCCCCCGAGCCAGGTGAGGCAGGTTTTGAAGCAAATGTTCCTGGTTTGGTCATTTGTACAGGAGGCAGGGCTCCAGAGAGCAAGGGAACCCACACCCTTAAAACTCTTTAAGCTGTGTCATGCATGGTTCAGGTTGGTCAGCAGGAGGAATTTCTTCACAGAAAGGGTGATTAAATATTGCTATGGGCTGCCCAGGGAGGTGGCGGAGTCACCATCCCTGGAGGTGTTCACAAAAAAACTGGATGTGGTACTCAGTGCTCTGGGCTGGTTGGCAAAGTGGGGATTGGTCACAGGGGAGACTTGATGATCTTTCAGGTCTTTTCCCATCTAATTGATTCCGTGAACTCCAAGGACTGACTTCTAACTCAGCTAAGTAGTATATACACCCCCCCACTCCCCAAATAACCCAAATCTGAGAATATTAAATCCACCATCTGTCACCAAAATGCTCAACAAGCAAGCAGGAAAATAACTGAATTATCTGCCTTTGCATAAATGTGGGTTATTGAAGCAATTACACATGTCTTGCAGAGAATAGCTCATTTCCTTGCCAGATAAATATTTGTTTTGTGATCTTCTTCCTCTGTGTCATTTATTTGAGCTGTGTCCCTTAATCTCATTTTGCATTTTTGCTTTTCAGCTACAACAAATGTAAAAAGAGTTTTAGACTGATATACTTATTGCTGCATCTATTCATGAGAGACTTACACAGGGGAAAAAAAAAGGGAAGCATATTTATTCACCTGAGGAAAAAGGCTTCTGCTCATAAAGGGTGAGGATACTTTTGATGTGGGAAGATAAAAATTGACCAGCTGCTACAACAAGCATTATCTCCTCTAGATTAATGCACTTCTTCCACTGATGCTTGGCTGTTACCCTACATGAGAAAGAAAAGCATGTTAAGCAATTCCAACATTTAGAACAACAATGAAGACAAATGTTATGTTAATAACAGAATTGCATTTTTTTAATCCAAGTTCCATTGATTTGAAGATGAGAGGAGAGTGCTGCTGCTCACACAGCTGTCTTTGAAGAGAGACACAACAGGCAACACTTTTGTTCATCATTAAAAGTTGTTACTTTAAAGGGATGACTTCATAACAACTCAGAGACACGCTGTTCAGCTCACTTTAGAGAACTTCTTCCTTCTACTGCCAACATATTTGAATATCCGAGCCTGCCCTGCTGCCTGAAGCACAACCACAGTCTTCTAAGGGCCTGTACTTCCACAGATTCCCAGACCCACCATCCTTAGCCCTACATCCATCCAGCACATGTGGCAAAAACAGACAGCAAGGTTGCACCACACCTTTTTGAGAGCTTATCCCATAAATACTCGTAGAAAAAGAATGTACAGAAACAGAAAGCAGCACTGGTATCATCTGAGGTAAGTTTGTGTGGAATTTCCTTTTGCACAAAGAGCTGGGAGGGGAACAGGGCAAACCTGTTACACCAGCATGGGCAGGGAAACCTGTCCACAGTGAGAGATAGAAATGTTCCACCAGTTCCAGAAAGATAAAGGCCAGAAATACAAGTTTTGTACGATGATGGTACATTAGAATAAACCATGCCAAAAACTATTTTAAATTATCAAAGTTTGTGTGGACAGAGGGTCATGACAAAAACCTGTAAAATTAATTCTAGATGTTTCTAGAACAGGACTTTTTCCTATCTTTGACTGTCTTGATTGTTTAGCCTGAGACTCTCCAAGGCAGGGACTGCTACTTACATTATTACTTTCAGTTGTGCAGTGCCCATAACAACAGGGCCTGCACTTTGGCTGGCCCCTAATTACTAATGTAATTAGCAACGACAGGAGCATTAAGAGCCCTTTATGCTGAAG
This sequence comes from Atrichornis clamosus, assembly GCA_013400975.1. Taxonomy (NCBI): domain Eukaryota; kingdom Metazoa; phylum Chordata; class Aves; order Passeriformes; family Menuridae; genus Atrichornis; species Atrichornis clamosus. Next base: position 119,367 of record WBMZ01002298.1, read on the forward strand.
TAGATGCTGGAAAGCTCAGTAGGTTCCAGTCTCAAAAAATAACTCAAAGTTACACTTAGAAGTTAAATTATCCAACACTTCTTTACTCAGTTTGCACAATCCATATCTGAGCAACACAAAAGCTGGTAGGAGTTCTTCCTCAGCCAGGCTGAGAACAAGACCATGCAGATCTGTTATGCAGATATGGGCCTATTCCTGTAAATTCTCTGTTTACCTCTCCTGTTGTTCAGAACACTCCCAGATTCAGATCCAAAACCCAAATAGAAGCAACTCCCTTTTTAGAAAGCCAGGACTTTGTTTAAGAAACCCCAATCCCCCTTGAAAACAGCCAGATTCACTGCTAAATGATTGAGAAGCTATGTGAAGGAGATAAAATAAATCCCTAAACTGCAGCTCAAGCTAAACCTTTTTTCTCCATGTTTGTTTACTTATGCAAAGCAAGAAAAATCACAACTTTTAGAGCATGGACAAGCACTTCTAGCTTCCAGGATATAGCAGGAAGAGGATGTACCTTTGCCCCCAGAGTTATCACCCTTACAGCTGCTTCCCTTTGATTTTATAATTCTCCCCAAATTATCCATGTCTAAGATAAGGAACATGGATGTTGCTTGTAACCTCTGATACGCTGGGACTGAAACAGCACCAGGAAAGGAAGAGGACACACCTTTCCTAGAGGTCATCACCATCCCAGCTGTTTCCTTTCTGCTGTTACAACACTACACTGATCACTCAGACACACAACAGAGGACCTCGGTGCTCTTTAATGCCCCATCAGGGGCCAGAGGGGTCTGACCTGATAAACCCCTGATAAACCCCTGATAAACGCTAACAGCCCTGGCTAGCCTTACACGGGGCCTCTGTCCACACCCTCTGCCCATGGACCCAGAAGCTCCATTTAAGCTCTGGCCTGAAAGTTGCTTTGCCACGTGTTTTAGGGGGTCCCTGGCTCTAGACCCTGTTGATGTAGAGCCTGGCCCACATCTGGCCTTATCTCAGACCTGCCTTGTCCCTGTGGACCTGTCCAGCCATCAGTAGACAGTGACTGACCTTGGTTACCATCACCCAAACTGCAGACTGCCTTCCCACCTCAGACCTGTCTCATTGCTCTGAACTCACGTGGTGACCTGGATTTTGGCTGCTCTTGGCTCTGACCCCTGGGCCTACTCTTCTCTCCTTCCCCAGGCACTGTGGATCCTGAGTGGCTCCTGCCCTGGGTCTGTATTATCTCTCCACTCCATGCCTGTACTTTGGCTCACAAAATATGTTTAAAAATTGACATTTCATCTGCTTCACTCTGTGCTGGGCTGTACCTGCAGACTGTCCCTCCACCACAGTTTCCTGACACTGCTGATCTCTTCCATCCAATCTCGATAGCTGCCCAAGATACTCTTAAAATTAAAAAAAAATCAGTCTGTGAGGGGTTCCAATTGTGTTTGTGGTTACAAGGAAGGAGATATCCAGGCTAAGAGTAACTGCATGTGCTGGGAACAGCACATTTAGAGCCAAGTGACTCTTGTGTGAAAGCTACAATGAAACAAATCAATGTAACCATGGAAGTTACTGTAACAGCCTGTTAATGACTTAATGATGTTTGTATCTTGCTAGAGTAGTAAATTTAAGTACAGACATCTTTTAACACATAGATTTTTTGAAAAATGCATAGCCANCAGTACATTTAAGTATCTTTTAACACACACACATTTTTTGAAAAATGCATAGCCAAAGTAAATGTTATACATTCTATTTTTTGTTTGGTACAGGAAATGGGGAAATTACAGTTATTGCAATATCCTAAAGGTTGGTGAAGAAACACTGAAAAAAAAAACTTCAGAAAAATTCTAGTTTGTGGCATAAAAATCCCTGATTGCTAGGAATTATCCTCAGACTAAAGATGATTCCTCTTCTGAAGGAAAGTTCTGAAGGATACATCCTCAGACAAAGAAAGGCTCTGCAGCTTAACCAATTCCCAGAATTACAGGGGAATTCCTCGTGCCCTTTGACCATTGGAGTAGTCAAAGTGTGCCTGTAACTTGTTAGAGGAGCAAGGCAGGACAGCCTGAGCTGCAGCTGTGCTTGCAAGCAGCTGTTTCCCAGGAGTCAAAACTCCCCAGATTTCCCAGGTGGTCGGTGCACAGGGATTATGATCATTGCAACATAAAAAATGCCACCTAATTCCAAGAAAATATCCGGACCGAAGTTTTTTTAGAATAAATCATCCGATGTTTGTAGTTCCGTGGGTTTTTTACAACCTGTGTGGTGCAGCTCCGTGTGGTGCAAGGGCTGATGCTGCCAGGACATCTAGTGGTGCCCACACGTACTGCCCAGAGAGAGACTATTTCTAGAAAAACAGGGTTTTTTTCATGCTTTCAGATATTTTCTGGTACCAGGCCAGGGTTTTTTTGGCTGTTGGTGAGATTTCTGTGTTTATTTTATTACCTAAGAATATGAAAGGGGGAAATGAAATTGTGAGAAAAAACATACAGGAACATCTGAATCATCTCTCTAAATAAAGATGGGACATACTACATAATCTTGATAAAATAAAGGTTAAGGCCATTGATTTTTCTCTGCCTTTTCACCCTCACTCACCTGGTCCAGTCCAGTTGTTTATCTGTCTCTTAGACAACAGAACTTGCAGAGCTGTTACTCCACACACTGAAAGGGAAAATCAAAATGTCTGATTTCTGGGAGCTGAAAGCACAGGTCTCCCCACTGAAAAAATTACATTTACTTACATTGATGGCTTCCCATTGCACAGGCTTTCAATTTTTTTTTAGCGATATGTCAACCAAAAGGCCATTTTAATTGCCCCTACTCACGTTCACTTCGTTTCTTGTGCTACTCTCAGTTTGAGCAACAAAAGTCATGGAAACCAGGCCCAATCTGCTTGTTGTTTCACTTGTAAGTGGGCCTACAGCTGCAAAAGTACTCCTGTAAAGAAGCAGAAATGCCTTTGTTTGTTTGGGTTTTTTTTAGTGATACTTAAAATCAACATTCTAAACCCAGCTTTAAACAGAAAAGCAGTTTTCCTGCTGTTTGGACTACCTGATGCTCAGACATCTGCTGTCACTGTATCTCCCAGGAAGAAGCTGGAACTTGCTGGTGGATCCATGGCTGAGCTGGAAACAACCACCCCACATCTCCCTCTGGATGATGCTGCTGGGCTGAGGTGGGAAGAGCTTCAGTCTTTTTTGGGGGAGCCGTTTTTGTGTTGCCTCACCCCAAATCAGAGTCTTGCCAAGCATCCCCACAGAGGCTGGTCTGGGGGAGGCTCAGGGGGTTCCCTTTGGCCCTGTGAGATCCATCGCCAAGGGGGGATCCATTACCCAGGGGAGACCCCACTGCCAAGGGGGTCCCACGGCCGAGAAGGGACCCACCACAGGGCCTGGCCACTGCCATGGCCCTCTCTGAGGGGCCTGATCTAACCCAGGGGGCACTGTGAGGACCAGCCTGTGGGCAGGGGCAGCCCAGCAGAGCCCAGAAGGGCCTCAGAGGGAGAGAAACGGGATGGGAAGTACCTTCCCTATGGAGAGAGGCTGTGAGAGCTGGGGTTGTTCAAGCTGGGGCAGAGAAGGTTGTGTGGAGACTTCACAGCACCTTCCAGGATCTGAAGAGGCTGAAGAATCTGGAGAGGGACTCTTCGGCGGGAACTGTAGTGACAGGACGAGGCGCAACAGCTTCAAACTGAAAGAGGGGAAATTCAGGCTGGATATTAGGAGGAGATTCTTCAGTGCGAGGGTGGGAAGGCCCTGGCACAGGTTGCCCAGAGCAACCGTGGCTGCCCCATCCCCGGAAGTGTTCAAGGCCGGGTCGGGCGGGGCTTGGAGCACCCTGACCAAGTGGGAGGTGTCCCTGCAGGGGCAGGGGGGATGGAACAGGATCATCCCCGAAGTCGCCCCACCCCAAACCCTTCCCTGACTCCCTGACAGAGCCCGGCCCCGCGGTCACGTGACACCCCCGCGGTCACGTGGCACGCCCCCGCACGTGACGCCCTGACCCGGAAGTGACGCGCGGGACCCGCTGACGCTGGAACAAAGATGGCGGCCCGCGGCGCTGGGGCCGTGCTGGGGCTGCTGCTGCTTCTGCTCCACGCGGGCCCGGTCCGCGCCCGCGTCCATCACCTCACCCTCAAAGTAAGGTCTGCGCCTCCCCTGGCCCCGCTGGCTCGGCTCTCGGGTGCCCTGAGGGGAGTGGTGAGGCCGGCCCGGCCCTGCGCGCCTCCCACGGGCCGGGACTGGTTTCTCCACGTCTCCATCTTCGTCACTCTGCGTTTCTCTGACCCTTCTTTCGCTTCGCTTTTTTCTGAGCTCTCCCCCTGTGCTTCAGCCCTCCCGGGCCACGTCGTGTTCTGCTTTTGCTGTTGTCCTCCCGCTCTCTCTGACCGCATCTCCATGGTTACCATCGCGCTTTTTCTGACTGTCTGTTTCTTACTCGCGGGTAAAACGTGTGAAGGGACCTCAGAATTGTAGTGGTTTGAAGGTGCAGCTGCTTCACGTTCCTTTAAAAGCGATTCAGAAAGCTCTGTGTGATGAGAGAGGGCTGAACGTGAGCTGAGGGGGCTGCTTCTGAAACGGGTTTGTGAATTTCCTTTTAGCTGTGTTCTGCTGTAGCCTTCCTGTCCTGGTCACCCTAAAGGGTGTCTGTCTGCTTTACTGTCCTTCCAGATGCTGCTTTTTTGCGCTAATCAAGCAGTTAGTAGAGGCTGAAGAAACGTACTGACAGCTCTTTGTTTTGTTTTGATGGACTGCTGGGTGTGCTTTGAAGAAGTGATGTGTCACCCTGTGACTATACTTGAGAAAAACTAGTTATTCGGGGTTGTTGATGGGAAGAAGTGGAGATCAGGTGAAGATGTGCAGCTCCAGAGTGCTGCTGCCTGTGGTGCTTTGTATGAGCAGCTGCACAGTTGTGGGACAGAGGAACTGCACTTGAGGTGATGTTTTTTAAGGGCTTCTGTGTAGCTCATAGAAAGCTCTGTGAGACTTCAGAATGTTGATTTTGTTGTGGTTGTCGACAACGTGCAATATTCTGTCAGTAGAAACATTGGAAAAGATTAATAAAGTGGTAAAAGATTGGGACCAGCATTACTCTGCTTTTGTAGCAGTTTAGGGTGACTCCAGAACTCTGTAGGAACTCCCCTTCAGCCTTTGGGATACAATGAGTGCTGGGGGATGTTCATGTCTTATTTGTAGGAGATTTTCCAGACTATGTAGTTGTCTAAAGTGTGACCACATTATTATTGTTCTCTTTCAGGAAAAGTAAACTTTTCCCTGAGGCAGTAAATTAGGAGGTTTGTGCTGGTTACGTTATTGTTTCGAGGAATTTGTGACAAACAGTTGAGTGCTGAAGAATTTCTCCTGGGGTGATTCTTTATCCTTATATAGAAAACTTTCTAACGTGCCTCAAGCAGATATTTTCAGCAGCAAAATCGTGGCTTCTGGTCGCTATTAGGAACTGCCTGGAACACTTAGTGAAATCTGTTTGCTGATTTTTCCCACCAGAGTGGGGTGTGGGTTTAGTTTTGCAGGTGTTTTGTGCGAGCTGCAGCACTGACCTCCCAAGCGCTGTGAGAAGTAGCAGTCAGTTAATGCCTTTGCCAACCTCCTTTATAAATACGAGCTTTATTGTTAGAGCACAGTCTCTCCATACTTCATCCCGTTTTACAGCCTTTATGTAAACATCAGGTTCCAACAACTGAGCCCTTTCACAATGAAATCTCCTTTCTGGTGTTCTTGCTGTTGGCTCCGTCCTTGCTCGTAAGTGTGCCTTGGCACTGTGCCAAGCTAAAGGCCACAGTTTCCTTGGAATGCTTGATATTAAATTTCCTCAAATGAGCTGCTGTTGCTTAATTGAGAATAGCTTCATTCTTGAATCTTTGTAATTAGCGTGCTAAGGTGAAGCTGTTTGTTGTCACAAAAACAAGCCACAGTCTGAGCAGTTTCCTGTTCTAAAAATAACATTTTATCTTTATAAAAGTGTACAAAATTGTTTATTTCTTCTGAGTTAGATAAATGATTTACTTGAATCTTACTGTTAGACTAACCTGGTCAGAGACTCTCTTCCTTAGTAGCCATTGTTACCAGCTTCATTAGTTTAATGAAATACGTAAAAAAAACCCCAAAACACCCTGACAAAACCCACCCCCTACAAAAAGAGACCTACAAAAATTGGAATTTATAGAAGGCCAACAGAAACAGTTTTCAGAAGATTCCAGAAGGAGCTGTAGTTGGAATGTTTCTCTTGACCAAAAATAAGGCCTTTGTCAGACATGGAGTTATAGAGAAGATGCTGTTTTTCAGTGGTTGGTTGTAAATATTTGTAGTCTTTAATGTTGGTAGATTTGGGGCTTCAGCAGCTCAGTTTGAAAATACCTTTCACAATAATTCATTTAGTCTTGCACAAATTATAAGCCTTGCTATTAGTGTCACACACACAATAAAATTCTTTCCAGGTAAGGGTAAGCACTCTCTGGTGGAGCTTCTACTGCACTAACAGTGTGATCCCAATTAGATTTTGGGTTAAATGGTAAAGAGTATTTTTGTGCCCATTCTGAGCAACAGGATCATGGATACCACTTTCCTACAACCTTATTAAAATATTGCAGAATCAACTTTTATCCTAAAGGAGTTGAAGAAATGGGGAAGATTTATGGAAGCAAGCTGAAAACTTTGGGCATTGGCTTGATTATAACCTGTTAGTGATGAGTCCCAGGTCGTCTCTTCTCAACAGGGCAGGCTTAATTTTAAATGCATCCCATGTAAATTAAAATAATGTGTGTGTTAACAACTTGGATGCTGAAGTATTCACTTGTATGGGTTCGCACTTTTGTTGTAAACTTAAATATTTCTGAAGTCAGTAGTTGAGTGATTATAAATAAAAGCTGGGTTCTTTCAACCCCTTAAACCTTAGACAACTATTAGTAAACCCATGTCTTTAAGCTGTCAATATGTGGAGCAGTAGATGCTGTTGCTCGGTGGCAACTGGTGACAGTGTGTGTGTGGGATCATGTAAAGCTGAAGGATTTGTGAACTAAATCTGTAAACTCTAAGCACTCAAAGCTGAGATAAAACCAGGGAGGAAAGTGGTGTGTGTGTTGTATATTAATTATCTGTTGTTGGTGGGGAGCATATCAGTAAATGAGCAGAGTCAATCACGTAAACGGAACTGGAGGGCTCTTGCAAGTGCTCTGAATGCAGCAGCTGCCTCTGGTCACGTCTGCAAGGCATAAAACAGCTCGGGGCTGGATGACGCTGTTTCCCCCTCAGACTCATCCAGATGCTTCTCTGTCCAAATGGGCTTAAATACGTATGATATGCCCTGTAAAGAGCCAGGATAATTTTCTGTTCTAACTGGAAAATTATGTGGAAACCAGTGTTAGAGGAACCAAATGGCCTCTTGTTTCCAGCACATTCTGTGAACTAGAACGCAAAGAGAGCAGAGCTCTGCTGAACAAAGCATCTGCTGGGAGTTGTGTGTGTCACTTAACTCTTTTTTCCTCCTCTGAGCATTAAGGGAACCATCTGGTTATTTGCCAGGTTAACTTGATTCTATTAAGGTGATCTTATTACAGCTAGATTACAGGTTAGCTGTGTCAGGATTAGTGTCCTGCTATTCCAGTGAGTGATATTTATGAGTCAGGAATGTTTTGTGCAGAGACCTCAAATCAATACTGGGGTAGAGGAAGAGAAAGAACTTTTTGTACTTGTACAATTCTTGGCTCAGTCTTCCAGAACCATCTCCAGAACAGTTTGTTTGCTTTTAGCAGCTGACTTCTCTTTTTAGAGTATTCTGCAATCTGATTATCTTTTCCTAGAAGAAACAAGAGGAAGATACATGTAAACTTTTTTTTTAGTGGCAGCTTGTCAAGTGTTTTAAATCACATTTTACATTTGCTTTTTAATTTCTGTTGCCTTGTTTCTGCTTTTCTTCCAATTAATGACCCAGTATGTTTGAGGGCCTAACTGCAGACCTTGGATATGACCTTTTGTCATCTGATGTGGCAGCTGTGTGACCCTGACTACTTTTCATGTGAGGTCCTTCATGGCCTCCTTATTTAAAAAAGATTAAAGCTCACTGTATTTGAACCTTTATCAGGTGAGCAGGGCACGGGAAGAGATCAATTGCTACAGTTTCCTTGCCAGACTGAGAGGAACAAAATATTCTGTGGCTAAGACTGGGAGTAGAGGAAGGGATTATAATTTTCCTGCTAGAGAAACTAACCCAAGTAATTCTATTTTCACTGTTTATTCTATCCTTATTATTTTTTTTAATGCCAAAAATAATTTGGAAGTACACATGAAAATTTCTTTTTATACATAGTTTTCCAGTGTATTAGTGCTTGACTGTCCAAACATTGACCCTGCTTAATGTAGATGATCTGATGGGATGACAATGCACTTGCTAAACTCTTGGTCAAGCCCCAGCTCTTGTTTAGGTAAGATCCCCAAAGTCACCTAATTCCTCTTCAGTCTGTTGCAATGACAGTAGCCAGCATTCAAACAATAGCTCTCTTCGTATATCTGCAGTCACTTTGGGGGATTTTGCTATATGTTGTTTTATCAGTGACGTCACATGTTTCAGTTCTTCCAGACTTTTTGCTTGCATATTTCCCATAGCACAGCCAGGCAGTTAGCCAGAGCCATGTCTGTTTAAAGGCCTTGCTGTTCAGGTTATTGGAAAAGTTGGTCCATTCCAATGAAATAATTGGTTATGTCTGAAGGTATCCTGAAGAAATTTGCTCTTTGTATAATTACACAGATACATTTTATGAATATTCAAGTGTCAATCTGTCACACTGCTTTCCCTTTGACTGCTGCTGCAGATGACTCTGCGTGTGATTTGTAACCTTGCTTTCCCTTCTCACAGGATGATGTGAGGCAGAAAGTGCACCTGAATACCTTTGGCTTCTTCAGGGATGGTTTCATGAGAGTCAATGTCAGCAACCTTTCCCTGAAGCCAGCAGTGGGCTCTGATGACATGGACAGTTTATCAGTGAGTTCCTTCCTGTGAAGCCTCTGGAGAAATTGCCCCTGCACTGGAGGCCTCCACTTGTCTGAGGGGTCAGATCCAAACTCGTGGTGCTGTTGGCTCTGCTCCCCACTGTGAGCCAATTATGAGGATCTGTATATTGAGATTTATTCCTGAGAACTCTCCATTCTGCTTTAAGGATGAACTTTTAACTGACCAGATCCTCTGCTGAACTCAATGCACACATCTATAATTTATATTGAACATCGATTTCCTAAGCAGTCCTCTAATGTGAGGCTTTTTCACACTGTGTCCTGTTACATTGCAATTCAGTTTGTGATCATTGTGCCAGTAGGTTTCCAGAACCTTCCAGTGACAGTCTTATTTTTAAGAGAACTCTGACATGACATGTTGTGTGGCACATTATATTAGGGGTTTTAATAGAGAGACTGCAATACTGGATTAGAAAACAGACCTGAGTTCTTACTCTACTGCACAGTTTGACCTCTTTATTGCTAAAAAATTATTAAATGTTTTTTCCAAGCAAAAACATATGGAATAATACTGAAAAAAGTTAAAAGGTTCAGGGACAGAAGATATTCTAGATATAGTTTGGGTTTGAATCATGATATATTTTCTCTTGGTGGATATGGGTGCGGCAGCAAGTTTTTTATATTTGAATATATTTTTGTGTCCAATTAGATTATTAGAAAAATACCTGGATGCTGACTTAAATTTAGGTTAATTTGTTTAGAAAGCAGTATCTTTGACTTTCAGTAGTGTCTTGGCTTCAATGTGACAGATCCTTCTCAATTGTCTCATAGGTGGGGTTCAGTTTGGATCGAACAAGGAATGACGGTTTCTCCACTTACCTGGTAAGACTAGCAGAAGTGAACTTGCTTTTCTAAGCTGGAACATCTCATAGTCTCCCTTACTCTGGGAGTGGTTGGAAGAAATTTTTAAAAAAATGGGGAGACTTTAGGCATGGGCAGGACGTGAAGGATATTTTTGGATTTAGAACTTGCTGGACTAAGAATGGTAACCTCTACCTGGAGGGGAGCATGTCCAGAGTGCGCTTCAGAGATGTTTTGCTCATGTTACCAGGATGAAGAAGTGGATTACTGTATCTTGAGAAAGACACCAGAGCCAGATGTCTCTGTTGTAATCTTACTTCTGGAGATCCGAACTGAAGTGTGAGTAAAGAGTGTGCAAGACACTTTAAAGTTACTTCTTTATTTGAAGATAACACTTGAGATTTCTTTAAGGGCTTGGGAAACTGCTGTGCACGTAGTTTGGGTTTTTTTAAGGGGTTACATGAGAACTGAGCAGAGATGAGAGTAAAACATCTGCAGTATAAAATGGTCCAAGAATTGTCCCTGCATGTTGGAGGGGTAAAGGGACAGCAGCAAAAGCAACCTACCTTAATGGTGCTGAAGGCATGAACTTGAAGTCTTGGGTCACTCTTTTGCAGCTCTTGCACTCAATATGCCATTTTATTGTTTGAGTTATCTATTTTATGGAAGTACCTTTGAGACTGCATTGCTTTCTTTTGCAAGAGCACATGTGTGGAAACATAGTTTCTGGTGAGACTTGCTTGCTAAGGCTGAAGAAACTTAATTTTCTTCATCTGCTCTTGTATTTGTTGTAGAGGTAGAGTGTGACTTTTCCCACAATGATCAGTTCTGCTGTAAGTCACGATATGGTTCTTGCCTGCTCTTTGTGGTACAAAAAACAAGTCAAGACAAGTTGATTTTCCTTTATTGGGTATCTGTAGGCTGTGACAAGTAGCCTCTTTATAAATGTTTTACTTTCATTTTGTAATAAATCCTCTTTGTTTCTCTAGTGTGAAAGTACGGTTCTCTTCAGAAGCTGCTTCTTTGTTACCTAAAATTTTATTTGTATCTGAGGAAAATGGTACTGCCTTAAATACCAAGCTGCTAAAAACTTCTGAACCAAGCAGTGATTCTGGTAAAAATCCTCCGAAGACCAACGAAAATACAGATGGCAAAGGTAAGCCAGCTAAACCTGACCTGCCTGTGCTCACACTGCTGATTCCTCGTTGCTGTGCATCCAGCACTGAGCTGTGGTCACGTTCTGGGGTCCCCTTGGGCTGGAACTGAATGCACATCTCGTGTAAACCTGTGCACAGAGCTGCCTTTGGGGCTGGAGTCTCCTGCTCAGTGATTTGTGTTCACCACTCCTGTTGATCCAGCAGAGAGACAGTGGATGAAGGCTGGAGACTGTCAGTGCCTGTGAGGAGGGGTTGACAACTTGATTGTCTTTTGTCTGGCAAAAAGAAGGCTGAAGAGGGAATTTTATGGCCACCAACAACTAGTTTAAGGAAGGTTTGGAGGACAATGATTTCTAGCAATTTTTAGTAGTGGCACACAATGTCTGCTTCCCCTTATTAAGTCTTGGGTGTCTCAGATGGGATGTTAGGACAGAAAATAAGTAAAATAAATAAGATGCCTTTCCTAAGCAGGTATTCCAGCATTGTAGCAGATCATTTGTGCAATCCAGTCTCCATCTTTTGAGGTTTTAAAAATTTGACTAAATAAAACCAAGGTCAACATGATACAGTTGACACCAGGCATGCTTTGAGTCAGAAACTAGGTTAAATACCTCCACAGGTCTTTTCCATCCAACATTTGTACAAGTCTGTATGTGTCTATCACTTAGAAACTATGGGGAGGGAGAAGTAACTATACCAGTCATCTTTCTTGGTGACACAAGTCTTTGTCTGGCTTCCAGACCAGCAGACAAAACAATTTTATAATCTCAGCTCTAATGGGATTAGCTCATGTTATCCCTTCCTGGCAGAGTTTAGACTTCAGATCAGACTCCTGAGCAGTCTGATCTGGAGTAGTCTGAGTCTGTCTTGGCCTGTCATGTTCACAAGCTTTGATACCATTCAAAGGCTTGCACAGCTGTTCTAATGAGTCAAGAACCAAGGATGGATGGCACTGGACATAAGGGACCTGACAGCTGTAGTTTTGCTTTTTATTGTAGAAAAAGTACAGCACGCACATGGACAGCGCTGTGAGGTGTGGGAGCCAAAAACAAAGCTTGAGTCTTGAACTTCTGCTTCCTGGTAGAAAGGGATGACCTTATGTTTGAAAAGCTTCTTATAGAAGTAGAGTCAAACCGTGAACTTGATGTGCTGCTCTACTCAAGGTTCTGTCACCTCAGGTTTCTCAAGTTCAGAAGAAATGCTGTCTTGCAGGTCACCTGTGCTTTTGGGTTTTGTTTGCATTTTTACTGGGAACTTAGTGGAAAGCTGTGAAGCTATTCCTATCCCACGGTTAATTAGGATTTCCATATGTTTGTCAGGCCATGTATTAATGTTCAGATTAAGATGAGCCAGCAAGATTAACAGTACTCAGTCAAAACATTAAAAATCAGAGCTGTAGTCTGCATCTGGTATAGGTCACCTGCCTCCTGCACCAGTCACATCAGAGGGGTTGGAGAGAGTATTGGGGCAAGCTTTTGTAGGATGTGTAAGAGTAGAGAATCATATCCTGGCATTTGAGGATGCATTGAATGAATGCTGGCTGTGGGAGGAGTCCTGTGAGAGCAAGGAGAGACTGAGAAAGAATCTCTGTTAATGATTAGCTGGGAAACTGCCGTGTAGACAAGTGTAGGAAGATGTGAGTAAGGTATTGACAATGTGTAAAAGGTGGTGATTTCTGAGGATGTCTGAATGCAAACACTCTAAATGTACCATTAATACTTTTATCTCTAGGTGAGAAGTCCAAACGAAGTACAACATCCTCCCAGGTAAGGAACTGTCTGGAGTTCTCTTTCAGAAAGAACCTGGGGGAGTATTGCAGTATAATCATAGCCAGACAGTGGAGAGGACTTACTGTTACTCTCAGCCTCCACTAAATATACAGAATGCAATTTTGATTGTCTCGTTGATGTAGCCAAATGTTTTAGTTACCTGCTTTAAAAAAATCTACAGGTCTCTTTTTTTTCCTTTTCCCAGAGCATGGTAGAACAAGAACATCCTGTCCGCAATGACAGAGGAACTTTTTCATTTCAGGTAGGGTTTCTGTCAGTATCTAAACACAGTTCCTTCACTGTCCTACTTTGGAAAAGTAAAAGTCTGGTATAGATGTCTCTCTGATAACAAGAGTTTGCCTGAAAATTTACTGAGCTAAGCATCAGTGATGGAAATCTCTCTTTATAAGTTGTGGGAGCTGCTTTTAAATTGGCTTTGGTGTGATGCTGCTCTAAATATCACAGTCTGTGAGGCACAGCACATTACAGTTTACTGTGATGCCACCAGTGCATACAGATTGCTAATAACAAATAGCTGTAACCTGATTGACTCCAGGGGGAGATACTCTATATGAAACCAGATTAATGCTTTGTTTGAGCACCCTGGTTCACTTGTGGTGGTTGGTTACTATAATACAAACACATTTTAAATTCTGTTATCTGACACAAATCTCATTTCCAGAGCTCTCACAATTTGCATAGTTGGGGGAAGAACAGGAAAGCTGCTTATGCTTCAGGGCAAGTATAATCAAAATTTTATGCTTCACCATGGTAATTGTGACACTTCTGGTTATCTTTTCTCTGTGGTGAACTGAGTTAAACACTGATACTTAAAAGTCTTGAATTACAAGAGCGTGCAATCCTAGACAGGTGCAATGATTTTGCATCTGGAATTCTTTTGAAACTTCCAGATATGCTAGTATCCTCAGAACAGTCTGTTTGCTGAAGGGAATCAACTGACCCCAAATGTCTGACTTCTTTCACGCTTCAGTAGAGATGGCTTCTTACCAGGGAAACCCTCTTGTGAATGAGAAGAATGCTGACTTTTCTATTTCTTATTTTCAGTTCTTTTTTAACATCAGCACAGATAAACAAGAAGGTCTCTACAGCCTATATTTCCATAAGTGTGTTGGCAAGAAAGGGCCAGCTAATGATCAGCTGCTGTTTAGTCTTGATGTGAGTATGGCTTCTAAAGTGTCCTTAACTTGTTCACTTAGATTGGAACATCCAGCTTGAGAACACACTGCACGTGAGTGCACATACGGGGTGGGGAGTGATTCAGCGTTGTGCACCAACCTCTGCAGTGGCACCTCTGAAAGAAACAACTGCTGTAAAAAAGTTGCAATATTAGTTTTGCAGAAATATCTGAAAATCTGAAGCCTAATTGTGGGCTGGGTTCAGTCTACACAGTTGTGACCTGACGCTGTAAGGAGATGCGAGCTGCAACAGCTGTTTGTTTTGCTGCACTCAAAAGTAACTTTTTTATTTACGCAACTGCAGATACCAGGGCTGTTGCTGCAATCTAAATTGTTGGTATTTGAGAATTCAGTGTTTTTGCTTTTTCTGGCCTAATTAAAGATGGTTTTTTTACAGTGTTAGATACACATCTCAAAGGCAATATGTTCTAGCAAATGTGTCATCTCTTTTGACGTACAAGTGTTGGTCCTATGGTTTTTTGGTCATTATCACAGCATGGGCTTTCCCTTTTTCCTCTTTCCTGTGCTCATGCTGGTGTACAATGAGCTAGCCTGGTATGAATCCCCTCACTGACGGAGGCACCTCAGCCAGCCCAGCCTCTGAACTGCTTTTTACGTGGTTGTGTCAGTGCTACTGCAAGGGAACATGCCGGTGATAAAAATTAGCAGCCCTAGCATGACTCAGACAAAGCAATTTTAAGTCTGCTTCTGAAGTTGTATGTTTAGAAGACCAATTTTCTTGAATTGCTGTTTGTCACTTTGACCCACTGAAGTAATTGGAAAGAGAAGAAAACCTGGATAATTGATCTGGTTGGATGTACTTAGAGATGCAGTACTGCAAACCAGACTTGATGCATCATTTTATTGAAGTCCTAGCACATATGACTAAGCCACTTAGGGGTATAAATAGGATGCTAGATAATGCTTCTGTTTTCTCAGTCACAGGGTAATAGGCTGGCAGCCTATTGTAGATGCTGTTTCTGAATCAAAGGTGGGCAAACTGTGACGTCTGGTAGAGAGAACAGCTATTCTTTGGGAAAATTACTTTGCCTTTCTGAATTATGTTGCATAACTGAAGCATTGTGTTCCAAGGGGATTATTCTTGTGGAAGTAATTTTGCAAAATGTTTTGAGATTCTTGAGGATAAAGAGTAAGTTTTGTTTTTTTCCTTTGAGTCTTATAAGTCACCACTTCAGAAAAGCTCATTTTAAATGAGTGAATTTGATTGTGCAGTGTAATTGTTAACGCAGTGCTTTAACAAAATGGGTTTTTTCGCCTGTACACGTAACACACCTTTAATATTCAGATAGATATTACGGAAAAGAATCCTGAAAGCTACCTCTCAGCAGGTGAAATCCCACTGCCAAAACTCTACATTTCCATGGCTATCTTCTTTTTCCTGTCTGGGACTGTATGGATCCACATACTTCGTAAACGCAGGTAAGTTCAGTGTCTGTGACAGGTAGGGGCCTATCTTGTTTGATTTTTATTTTTCATTCCTCCTCTTGTAATGCCCAATTCACAGTCAGATTGAATAACTTAAAACTCCAAATCTGACTCAGTACTGTATGCTTAATACACACAGGTTGTATTTGAAAACTGCTTCAGTCAGTGTCGTTGTTGCAGACTGTATTTCTAAATCAAGTCTTACGGTGAAAGTTCTTCATGTAGTGTGTATATTAGACTATATTGTGGCAAAAAGTAGACAGGAAATCCCTGTAGTTGCTGTCAAAAGGAGATGACTTTGAATATAAATAACAAGAAAACTTTGATTACTTTTTTTCATATGGGAAATGGCAACTCATGGCAGTAGAGATGTGGTTGAAAATGTGGAATGGTAGGAATTCTGAATTGAAAACCCTGCTGCTTAATGGTTAAAGCACGTAAAGAAAATTAGGAGCATCTGTGGTTCTATTTTGGCTTTTCCTCTGAACTAGTCTGAAGTTCACTCAGTGGCCTGATCACTTGGTAGTTTGAAGTTCATGTGGTGATCAGGTGATTTGGTAGTCTGGGGGTCACTTGGTGATATGGTGCCAGGACTTGGGGGTGAATGGTGGAGTGTTACACACTTTGAATGATGTTTAGGAGTTTTCCTATATATGCGGGATATTCTAATTAATTAGTAATTTTAATTACTCCGAGCAGTTAAAGTCAAGGGTTTAGAACATGAAGTTGCAATATTCTCCAGGATGTTACAGAAACTTGGACTGCAACATTAAAGGGAATATTTTTACACTAATGGTTAGCTCAGCCTGGGAGTGACTGCTTGACACCTACAGGTTTTAAAGAAATATCTCTGAAAACTAAAATTTTACTGCTGCCTTTTAATTGATGCTCTTCCTTCTTTTCTTTCTTCCCAGAAATGATGTTTTTAAGATCCACTGGCTCATGGCAGCCCTTCCTTTCACCAAATCATTGTCCTTAGTCTTCCATGCGGTGCGTACAATGTCTCTGCCTGGAGCTGTTCAGCTAGGAAGTAGAAACATGAAATCCAGGGCATGCTGTTAGGGAAAGCTGCTTTGGAGAGGGGAGAATGGGAGGGAGAACTGTCCTTGGTATGGAGCGTTAGAATTGAACTACAGTTCTTTGGTGGAAGTGTTTGTTTTCGTCAGCAAGTTCTGATGGTAAATACTGTTGAGATCGTGGCCTGAAGTGTTGAAGTAGCAAGGGTTGGAGGTTGAATGAGTTGCACAAATTCTAATGTTTTGGCCATTTGAGGCTGGCCTGAAAGCTACTGCTTCAGCTCCATGGCTTGCAGTAAATATTAATAAATGGAAACCTTGATGAATGTTTGTAAAATTCAAGGGCAAGAAAGTATTATGGTGTATGGCACCAGACCTCACCTTATCAGCTCTGAGATAAAGTCTCTGCTGAATTATATTGATTTTGCCTTTCCACTGGAAGGATCTCATGAATGGCAAGCATTTAATCCTTCAGTGTTTGTGCCAGCCATGCTCTTCACCTTCATGTTCATGGTAGAATACCTGCTACAAATATTTTTGGAGTTTAATGAAGTGATCTGGCTTTCAGAGAAGGTGAAACTAGAAAGCCTCTAGTCACCTAATGCAGCTGAACCTGAAAAATGAATTAATAAATAGGTTCCAAATGCAGTTGTTTCACTACAGTTAAGCATGGGAGTTGTGTGGGAAGGATGTAGATTGTACAACATACATCCAGTAGCACTTGGGTAATACAGCAAATGGAAATGATCTCATTGTTGCTAAATAAAAGTAGAATGTGTTGGGAGGAAGTGCTCTCTAAATGTGACAGAGCTGGATTTGTACACATTGATTGGAAAATGAAACTTGAAGTGGATGTGGAGCAGGCCTGTTTTCAGAGGGTGGGGTGTTGAAGAGCAGCTTGTGAAGTGCTGTATTTTCTGCTTCCAGATCGACTATCACTACATCTCTTCTCAGGGATTCCCTATTGAGGGCTGGGCTGTTGTTTATTACATCACTCACCTGTAAGTATGTCAGAAGATTGTGATAGATTCAAATTGCCAGTGGGGCTGCCTCCCTCCTGAGCAAAGTGGGAAATTGTTGTCTTCTCATTCAGACCATAGTACCAAAGACTCAGCAATCAGCCCTTTGTGAAGGGGAAAGCTCCACTTAGAGGGCAGCTGCAGAGAATTGGCACTTCTGTGGGTGGAGTAAAAAGATAACAAATGCTTTGCTTTTCTTTGTTCACACTAATATTCAAGTGTCTCATTTGCTCATGGTGTGAATGGTAAGAGGGTACAGCTGCCAGTGTCTGCTGCTGTTCACAATGGTGAATGGATGACTCCCCCAGGAAAAGATTGCTTATATTGACAATTGTAAATGAAGCCTAATATTGCTGTGTGATACACAGTTGTAGCAAGTACATCTGCTTCACTATTGTGGGATGGATAAGTGCTTGCCAAAACTATGGATAGCAAAGCATTTGTTTGGGTTTGTGGCTTTACTGGCTGTGGGAGAAACCTGGGCAGGAGAGGAAGTGTGATAAAATAAAATAAAGTCTCTCACTGCAGTGTCTGTTTCTCTTCCAGACTGAAGGGAGCTCTTCTGTTCATCACTATCGCCCTCATTGGCACAGGCTGGGCTTTCATTAAACACATCCTGTCAGATAAAGACAAAAAAATTTTCATGATTGTCATCCCACTTCAGGTGAGGACTGAGCTGTGCTGACATTTCCTGTCTTGTGGGAGAGTTTGCTTGTGCAAACGGCAAAAGGCTGTGGAAACTTCACACAATACCACATAGTTCTTGCTTCTATAAGCCTGTTGGTTATTTCCTAGTCTGGAAGTTAATTCTGGCATTCTCCCAATTTTTCTCTCATGTTGAGCAAGAGATAATAGTGATCAAATAGTTTCAGCAAGTGAAAACTGGCTATAAAGAAGGTATGTTTAGACAGAACTTGGGCTGGAAAACAGTACTAAACTACCAAGCGGAGGAATTAAATTAAAGTTTTCACTTTTGAAATGCTTGCTGAATGGCTTAATGAAATAAAAAATGCGAAAACCAAGACTTGTGGGCCGGCTGGGTCTGAGGGAAACATTCCCAGTTGTCCAAAGTGATCAGTGCTCGTCTTCTACTCCAGAAACTGAAGTACATAGGAGAGCAGCACTTTTGTTGTTGTATGTAGTACAGATTTTCTGCTTTTCCAGGTGAAATCCCTTACCCAGCTGCAGAACAAGAAATGTATAATTAGTGTTTGATGTTCTAACAGAGCTCAGGTGTGGAGTACAAAAGATGTCAATGACCAATCTGAATTACTGGCTTAATTTAGAATTATATGTTTAAACTATTGGCTGTATGTGCCACACAGTCCAGTTTTTGTTTCAGTAAGTAAATTTTGCTCTTTTTATCTCTACTGATACAGTAGATTCAGGATATAACACAAGAACTGCTTTCTGAATGTCATCAGGAATAAGTTCCAATCAGTTTTATTTCAGTAAATCTTGCGAAGATGCTGCTGAACCTGTAACTTCTTGATGAGGAGCTGCAGAAAAACTATTGGTGTTAATGAATGGGCTTTTGCGGAATTGGCAGCCCACCTGTAGTGTCTCCTTGGGCAGTTTCTGAAGCCATGAAATGTGTTTTGTTGTGTAGGTACTGGCAAACGTGGCCTTCATTATCATAGAGTCAACAGAGGAGGGGACAACTGAGTATGGACTGTGGAAAGAAATCCTTTTCCTGGTGGACTTGCTGTGTTGTGGAGCCATCCTGTTCCCAGTGGTATGGTGAGTTGCTGGATGTGTTGTGTGGTTGCTGTGCCCTGATGGCTTGAGCTGCTTCTGAGCTAATGGGCATTGACAGCTCAGAGGAGCTGCAGCTCTGCCAAAGCAAAAGAAGTCAGTGGTCCTGTGGAGTCAGGCATTCTCTTAACTTCTTAAGCCCCATCAGCTCTAATACTTCAGTCTTGTGCTGTGGAAGACACTCCTTTTGGGGGTGTTAGGGTGGGGTTAAGGTGAGGTGGGTGGCAATTTAAGTGTGGCCAACACAGTGCAGACTGTAGGTGCTTTTGTAACTTGAAATTTTGCAGAAGTGTTGACTCTCTAAATTGAAAAATGGGATTTGGCTTCACTGACCGAGATTAGATACTAGACTGCTAAATTTCAAAACAGTAGTGTTGTCTGAGATCAGAGCTGCCTTCAAACAGAGTAGCTGCATGTTTATTTGACTGTTTAGAAGAAGTAATCCCACAGGGAGCATTTCCCCGCCCTTCCTTCCACTCTACTTGGCAAGGAATAATGTTGGTTATATAAAACTCGACCAAAACACAGATAATTCAGATAAACACTTCTTGCCACTTAGCCAGAACATCTATCTTCTAAATGCATTTTGTCTTAATTGGATAAACAGCTGGGTTTAAAGGAGGATATCAAGGAGCTTCTGACTCCTTGGTTGGTAAACACAGAATATTCTTATTTTTCTCCAGTATCTCCATTACTTTTTCTGAAATGCAGATTATATAAATGTCTTGTAACATGTCATCACTCTCGAGTGTAACTCTTGAGTGTTTCAGTGAACAGTGTCGCTCAGTAGATGGAAATAAGCTTCATCTTGACTTGAGAAGGTGGGTTTTAACTGTCCTTCCCTTCCCCTACACAATCCTGGTGGCCTTCTGCCAAGGCTGGGAAATGTCTTCCAAGAAATTTGCACTACCCACTTGCCCTTCCCCCTGCTCCAGTCAAAATGCTGCAGCTCTGAGGTTGAGAGCCTTTGTGAATGGTAAATAAATTCTCAGTTGCAGAGAGACTCGATTTCCTGTGATAAGGTGACTTCTGCAGTCACAGTTCTTGCTACCTAATGCTGGAATCCATGTGTCCAGCCTAGGGAGATGCTTGTACGGCACAAAACTTTCCATAAAGGAATTGTATCTGAAGAACAAATGCATTTGGGTGAGCTGTCCTGTGACTGTTCATGGTGTGCAGCCAGTGTGCCTGCATTGCCATGGTGCCAGCATAAACCGGCACTGAAGCCCCTGACATTAAATCCTGCCCCTTTTTCCTCTGGATAGTGTCACTGCAGCTGGTGGGATGACTCATGAGAGCAAGGTGACTAAGCCTTGGCCCCTGAATTTAGATTCCTGCAGGGTAGTTTCTGTTACATAAGTTGCCTATGTAGACATGTAAGCTGTAATCAACTATTTAAATGAAAAGAGCTTAAAAGAGCAGTAAGATGCCAAATGCTTGGCAGTACTCTGAAGAGTAGCTCAGCTTAATTGTACGAGTGGAAAGCATTATGCTGGAAAATGCCCCAGTTTCTCACTCTGCTCCCTCTGTCCCATAAACCTTTCTGTAGGCTGAAGTAGGTTTTAGCAATCTGCTTTCTTAATCCCAAGGAAATAGAGATACTTGAGCTGACTGCCTGAGCTGGGGGCACGAGGGTGAAGTGTGTTCAGTGCTAAGCACAGTTAATTATGAACATACCCCAGCCATAAAGAGCTAACAAAACTTGTCAGTGATCTAGAGGGCTAGGAGCAAAAAGGGAGTGTAAAACTTATAATTAATATCTGTTCTTTATTTTTATTTTTCAGGTCAATAAGACATTTGCAAGAGGCTTCAGCAACAGATGGGAAAGGCAAGTAATCTGTATTTTTTTTCCTCTTTTATGCTGCATGTTATAATGCCAGAATTTCAAACACGTGATACTGATTTAAAATATGTAAACTAAAACTATAAATCTGTACTATATTAGTGTCATTCTGCTTTTCCACAGTGGGCTCATGGGAATAACTTTTGGAAAATGACCTTTTTCATGTGTTGCTTTGAGGATCAGAACTCATTGTACGTGTAACTCATTCTCTGCTACTTGCACAGCTCTCAGTGCTCGAGCTAGACATGACATCTAGAGCAAATCATCTTGACAGATTTGCCTTTTTTTCCTCACTTGAGTGTTCAGAAGCAGAACTAGAAATGAATTCCAGAATTGCTGACTATTAGCCCAAATAGACCCACTTACTTCAATTTCTGCAGAAATGTATTTCTGATAAAATAGAGGGAAATAAACCTCATTATGAAACAAAACATAACTTGGCATTCAGTGTGGCACAGTTCCTGACTTGTCCATGTTTGCACAGCAGCTCCAAGGGCTGCCTGTGGAAGGTAGAGTGATGTTTCTCGTGGCACTGAAAAGGATGGATGGAAAGCCCAGATGTGGCTGCTGTAGGGTGTGCTTTTCCTGCCTTATCTGCTCGTTCTTTCTGCATTAGTTCCTTGGATGCAAGCTGTGGAGCACAGCTCTGGCTTCCTCGGAGGCAGGCAGCCTTTTCCATCTTCTCTCATTTGGTGGTTTGCTCTTCAAAGCTTCATTTGTAGAAGGGCATTTGTTGGCCAACTGCCTTTTAACCCCAGGCCTATCCTTTAACTCTGTCTCTCCTTTCTGGAGATCTATTCCCAGGTCTGGATACTTCTTCCAGCCATTTCCTTGGCTTTTACTGACACCCCTGCATTTCACTGCTGAATGTCTCTGTATGTGAAATGTAAGGCTGGGTACTAAACTCTGCTCTGCTGCAGACCACAGATTAGTTCTTTCTCTGCCATCTGTTAAATTGTAACAATACTTAGGATGAGCCCAGCATGGTTTTTTTGATGTTCCAAACTGTTAAAGAACCCCACCAAACAACAACCATAGACACACAAAAAACCCCCAATCCTAAAGGTGGAAAATTACTAATTTTGAATAGAAACAAATATTAAAAAGTCAGTGTTAATAGTATAGTATGAAAGTTTTTGGTGGCTTTCTTATCAGTGTGTTCACTTGAGTTCAATACATTCACTGATGGATTTGTTTTACCTTGTCCACTGAGCATATGTTCTGGAGTATTTGTGCTCTTACTGTTAAAAAGTCTGCTTAAATTTAGATTTCCCTGAAGCAGTCTTCTGAACCAAGGATTTCACACATGTCCTTAGGTGGGTGGCAGTGGATATGACTGTCCTATTGCTGAGAACACAGTAATTAATGCATATAGTTGAGACAAAAACCCCCCAGATCCGTGTGGCCCCAGGTGATCCTCCTGTACCTACTTTGGATCTTATCACAAGATGGTGCTGTGGAGTTTGATAAACCTCAGACATCCTGAGTGAAGGAGAGAAGTGAGGTGGCCAGCAGCAGGAATGTTCAGTGTAAAGCCTGGTCCTGTCCACTGTCCTTTATATCAGATGGAATCCAGATTTGATAAACCCAAGCAGTTCTGGAGGATGTTCTGTGGTGTGTAATGGAGGTAAAAAATGGTAATTTGAGAGGAACTGGCTGTGTGCTTACAGCTCGTCAGTGCTAGTCAGACCTTAAGGACTGTTTTAGTCCTGTGTTTGTGTTGTTCTCCATGGGTAGTGGTGCTCTCTATCATGAACATTGCTGTGAATCACCTACTGCTGTTAGCAGCTTCACCTACGGGTGTTACCATCTGGCTGTGCAGATCCTGCAAGCTCAGTAACTTTGTATTCAGATGGACTTAGCAACTGTGTTATGCTACACTGATAAGAATAGCTAAGATTTTCAGGGAAAACATGGCATAGGCTGGGAGCAGATTGTGTCCAGGAGAGCTGCAGTGCTGGGACTCACTTGTGCAGCACAGTCTGGTTGGACTTTTTAGAGGCTGTTGATAGGAGCCCATGGGGAGCAAGTGAGTGGCAATGTGATGCCAGAAGCAGAATGTTACCCAGTGTTGTCATGCTGGTCATGTAGCTGGTTGAGAAAACCAAAAGTGATTTGGTTGCACTGTAAAAAGATAAAATCATTCATGTTAGGCTTATCAATGAATGCTCTTTACTAGAACCACATGCTCTGCACTCTGTAGGCTTCCCTTGGAGGCCCTGTTCTGCAGAGGTGCTGCTCAGTGTCTCAGCTTCTCATGAGGGAGAAAAACAGGACCAGCACTAACTCTTAAATCGCCAGCATTTTTTTTTCCTGCAGTTGAAGGTAGTTTTCTCCTGAAGTAGTAAAAATTACTGTGTCCTCTCATTATGCAGTTTAACTGCCCTGTGGTTAGAGCTGACTGGATCTTGTGCAGGCACTCGTGGCTGGGCTGCCTCAGGCCTGCTGGGATTTATTGTGTAGTCAAAGGCTGCTTTCCCTGTTTCTCACACAGACTTCATTAACTTATAGGGTGTATTGGGGAATTACACACTGTACATTCAATAGTTGTTTTTTCTGGCACTGAGTCTTCTGGTGATCTTCTTGCTAGTGAAAAAGACTTAAGGAAAATTATTTTTGCTTCCTTGCATCTATTAGAACTAACAACTCCAGGACTTTATGGCTCAGTATCCTGGTGGTGTTTCCTGACTGTTTGTCTTGCTCTCTTCCAGCTGCTTCTCCACCTGTTTATTAGGTAGCACTCCCCTGGGTCGAGTGCAGCCGTGACTGGAGTGTGACTGGACTAGGAATGAAGCAGACTTGGATTTACCACACCTTTAGTCTTACAGCTGTGCTTGTCATGGGCCTTTGTTTTAGCAATGGACAATTAATAAAAAGGCTTGTTGTAAGTGGCAGTGATTTAGAGTCACTAGCTAATAGTCACTTAAACTAGATTTTTCTTTTAAGATTTAAACTAGATTTTTCTTTTCACTTGAACTAAGTTTTTCTTTTAAGAGATTCTAAGGTGGCAAAGCTAGAGGAATGTGTCCAAAGCCATAATTATCCAGGGAGACTTTGCATACACAGCTGCTGTGGCTAGCCAGTGAAGAGCAGGCATGGCACAGTGCTACGGCTGAGTTTGAGCTGCCTGGTTGTTTGCTTTCTTCCCTTGAAGGTGATCTTTAAAGCAATATATCTGACCTACACAGGCTTCTTATCTTGCACAGCAGTGGGCGTAAACATCCCATTTTTAGAAGCTTTTTTCCTCCCTTTTTAAAATCGCCACCTTCAGACTTAAGCAAGTGCTTAGCTACACCTCTTTGATCTGTCACTATATCTTCCTTCAGATGGGAGCCTTTGCTCTCTGTCCATTTCTAGATCTGCATTGCAAATGTCTTGCCGATTTAAGGAAATCAGCCTTGCAAACTGACCTAGAATTGTTCAGCCTGCAAAGCTGCTCAGCTGCCACCACCTTGTTTACAGGCATCCTGAGAAAAGGAGGGAGTATATATATTATTTATGCACCATTTTTGTTTGAAACTCAAAGTTTTTGGACACTGGACCTCTCAGGTCTCATAACACACACTTGTGATCTCATCATCTGTTGTTTGAGGGAGGAATGGGGATTGAAAGCATTGCTGCAGTTTGTTCTGCTGTTACCTGTGTGAGTGATGAGAGATGTGACACGGTGCAGTCAGATCATGGTTTGCTGTTTTCCTGGAGCACTGCAGCATGTTAGAGTTGGCAGCAGGATTAGGGGAAATACATCGCAGCGTGTCGCTCCCAGGCAACGTTCCCTGTGTCCTGTGCAGTGGGCAAATGATGATTAATGCCTTCATGCTTGCCCCCATGGCAGGAAAAACCGTTTGCAGTCTTCAGTGTCTTCCTGCTGCTGTGCAGTAAAAATGCTGTGAACAAAGAGCCTGGTCCTGTGTGGTGCAGAGCAGCCTGTGCTTGGCTGGGCTCAGCACCACTTCCCCAGAGAGCTGTCCAGGGTTGGTGCAGCAACTCTACTTTGCTTATCCTGTACTTTGGACTTTCATCTGACCCTGGTGGAGAGCTTTTGTGCCAAATGGCTGATGTGGCTCGGAGCATTCAAGATTAACTAGTCTGTGCCACCTTCCTGTGTGTGACACTGAGTGTTGCTGTATCTGTCTGACCTTTTCTTTCTAGTCCAGGAATGCTTTTAAGCAGAGAGCTCTAGAGACTGTAGAGCCACACTTCTCAGAGCTGCTTTTTTGAGGTCTGAATCTACGTGTGCTGCATGGTTGGGGGGAATAGAAGGCTTCTATTTACAATTTGATAATGGCACAGATCACTTCTGAAATGCACCAGTGTGAGTAGGGCAAGCAAAGCATTGCAGAAATACTCTCAGCTGTACCTTGAGCACGTTCACTGGCTGCATTGTGGTTTGTCTTTATGGATTGTATTGTCTGGGCTCGAGCTCTCTGTGCCCTCAGCTGCAATCCTGTGATTGTTATTACATATATATACACTGAAAAGGTCAGATTTATTCATCAAAAAGCTATTGTGTGGTGTGCAAGGCTGCAGTGGATGGTCCAACTTTTTTCCCATCTTGTAGGCAGCCTCAACATTGGAAATTAGCATGGGGGCAATCTGAAAAAGAGACTGCTTGTCAGAATACTGGGGTGTGCTGTGTTTTGATCGTTGCAGGTCAGGCTATTGCAGGCACAAGCTCTTAAAGTGAATGGTGATAGAGAGGGAAAACTGAGGGAAGCGAGGTATAGACATTATGAATCTTTCTTGGAGGATGGCTTTTATCTTTTTAATTACTCTCTGGAAGAGATGGAACATAGGCATGAATTAATTTCTAAAACCTTTGGTAGAAGGTCTCTTTAAATTTTTTTTCCTTTCTCTGCAGTTAAGTACTGTCCTTTGCAGAATGGTTATCATACTCGAAATATAAATTTACCCAACCTTTACTGCATGCTGTGATTGCTGCTGTGTTATCACAGCTTTACAGGTTGGGGTTGCAAGTGATTCAAGTTGTAAGTGACAGCTGCTGGCTGAGCCTCGCTCTGTGTAAGTGCTGCTGTCACTGTCTGGGCTGCCAGGCTGAGGTGAACAGAAATCTTAGTGTCCAGGATAGCAAGACTCAAATATTACTGCTTGGAGCACATTCAGCCTGTGAAGAAGCAATTCACAGGCTGCTGATGCCAAGCAATGATGATTTTAGATTTTCTCCAGAACAGTGTGTCCTGTAACTTTGAGTTGTTTAAAAAAAAAACTGGCAGGATTTTGTAGACATGCATTAATACTGACTTAAGTATCTGATAGTGGAGAGAAATATTGCTGCAGTTGAGGACAGCAAGTCAGCTTCCACAGGTGATTCCTTAGCCTTTCTCCTTGGTAGTGGTTGTCTTTTTCTTTTTTTTCCTCTCCTCTCCCTTCTTTCCTATGCTCAGACATTCTGGAGATGTGGATATACCAACTTAGGACTCTTTGGTATTTATAATTGTGATGAGTAGGTGAGATGTTGAGCTGTGCTCCATCAGCTGGGAGAGGTGGAATTGTGACACTTCAGCTGGCAGCCAAATCTTTGGCTTTGCTGTCCTTTCATCCTGTGCAGTGCATGAATCCAACAGAAATGACTCCCCAGCTCACTGGTGTTGACTGTAAAGCCCTGATAGACTGGCAGTTTGAATCACAGCTGTTGAGTTGGTGTTCCTTGAACTACAAAGCCTGGTAATTCTCCTGGCCTGTCAGTGCACCAGTTGGTGGCAGTTCTTGAAGTTGGATGTGTCGAGTTCAAAATAGATCCTTCTGTGTGCAAACCGTGTGTGGGAAATCACAAGATCTTCATGGTCACACTTAATGCAGCTCTCCTTTAAATAGAACAATGCTGCTTCCCTGTTTCACAATTTAATGCACTTACCATGCATATTGACATGCTTTAATCTTTCACCAGCTCTATTAGGAAAAGCTTTTGACATTAGGTCATCAGTCCGTTCATGCCTTGTGTAGGTCAGGTGCTGCTCTTAGTGTGTCTGCTGGAGCAGAGTTTGTGTCTCAAGGTGTCTGTAGCTTTCAGTGGTTCTCCTGGAACACCAAAGGTAAACTGGAAAGGGACTCTTGATCTCTAGATTATAAAAATAGTTTTATAACAGAATATTTTCTGTCAGCACTGTAGTTTCTGTAGTGGGAACCTACAGGAATTTATTTGGAGTGGTGCATTTGACATTGCCTTTGCATAAGAAAAGCAGCTTTGCTTTTGTCAGAGGAGGTGAAGCATTTCTTTGGGAGCTATTAGCCCTCCTCTTCTTCATCTGAAATACTGTATTTTGCTCTCTTGTGAACCTGGAAGACCTTCTATGCAGATATAAGCAGCCTTTTACAAATCTTTGCAGTGGGTGATTTCTGTGAGGGGGTGCAGATGAACTTAAAGCACAACGTACTGCACTTCCACATCCAATAAATACATTATGAGGACTTGGAAGGAATACCAGTAAATATGTGGCATTATTTTTTAACTGGCATCTTGTATCCATTGGCTCTAAACTGCATCCCTGTATTGCTGTCAGCATATCTTGGCCTCCTTGCTTATCACGTTGTCCCAAAAGCGTCAGTGGCCTGTGTCTGTAATCCTGCTGCACGTCTAAGAGCTGACTCTGAGAGCAGAGCTGACTCTGAGAGCAGAGCTGACAGCTGTTCCCTCTGCTGTTGACCTCAGCTCGCTCACAGGGTGTTGTGTGCTGCTGCAGCTGATGGGATCTGTGCAGTTCCCATTGCACAGGTTCGCCCGGGGCCTTGGCTCACACGGCCTGGGACTCGCACACGTGGTGGGGGAACTATTTGGGATGATTTCCCAATTCACTTGTAAGCTGTGGCTGAGCCATGAGTGTGATAGAGGGCCCTGCTTAGATATTAAAGTGCTTATGCTGCTGTTCAACAAGATGCAGTGGTTCCCAGAGCTGTGATTACCTTGAAGTTGCTCAGCTCAGCTGAAGGCACAGAGCAGGTCAGGGAGGGCTCTAGAAAAGACGGGACTTTTCTAGGAGGCAGTGTCAGGTGGTGTGGCCCTTCTGGCTGGAGTGAGGTGACACTATGTAGGTGGCTGTATAGAGGTAGAGGAAGGTTCTGTATTGCAGAGTGTGTGCATATAAAATTTAGTGTAAAATCAATCTCAGTTCCCTTTTTAAGAGTGAATTCACCCCAGCCTGGGAGTTGTCCAGTATGTGGACATGCCAGGCTGGCATTCCCTGGGACAGATCTTTCTAGCCTGGGATTACCTGAGTCCTAGTTTTGACCACTTGCCTGCCCTGCAGACAGGCATCAAAAGAAATTGTCTCATTTTAACAATTTTCTGACAGACTTTTGTGTTCTCTTGATAGCTGCCATTAACCTAGCAAAGCTGAAGCTCTTCAGACATTACTATGTTATGGTAAGTAAAACACCTGCACACCTGCATGTGGAGCATTGGAAGCTGTTCAAAGCTTTTGATGGAATACTTGTTGGAAGCTACTAGAGCTGGTGGATGTGGTGGAGGTGTTCCTAGCTCTTGGCACTGCTGTGCTCTGGCATCCTGGTCAACTGGCTTACAATCCTAAAAGCAAGTTCCTTTTTTTTCTAATGGTTGTATCCTTCTGTCTCTCTTTAAATTCCAGCTATTTGTAATGCTTCCTGATTTCCTCTGGAGACAGCTTGAGCTGCCAGTTGAATTGATGGGCTTGAATAACGTGCTGTAAACTTGCTAAAAATTAAACTTGGGACCAAATGGTGCCTTGAGATGCATGTGTGCAGTTTCTGGTTAAGTCAGTGGGAGTCATGAGTACGTTTCCCAGGAGAACACAGGCTTCTTAATGACTTCCAACGGCCTCATTTCAGGCTCTTCTAAGTTGCAAGAGTAATAAATTACAATTGTGATTCTTCAAGTTCTATGAAGTCGTAATGCTTAAAGCATTTCCTGCTGTAACTTGAGTGTGTTACCAATCGCTTGGGTTATTTGGATGTTCAACCAGCAGTAGGGCCCTCAGCCTATATCTTCCATGTTTATTGAGGAGCATAATAAGGCTAGTCTGACATAATGAGTTGTCTGGGAATTGCTTGAGCGATTTCTCTGGGGTAGAACAGTTCTGTAGGGACAGTGCTATTGTTCTCATGCTTTCTCCTTTTCCTTCCCAGATTGTGTGTTACATTTACTTCACACGGATCATTGCAATTCTCATAAAGATTGCTGTTCCATTCCAGTGGAAATGGCTGTACCAGGTATTTGCCAGCAAAGGAAAATACATCCATTCCTCGATGTTTTTTTTCTCTATTATTCTTTAAATATAACTGCACAACAAAAATCCATAACTCGTTCCTCATGTTGTAGTAGAACACCTCAAAGCACAGTGCTGCACTCTGCCTCCTCTTGATTTTTATCACTGATATGCTTAAGGTGAGGGAATATATTCTTAGTTTTATGTTTGTCCAGCAAGGCTGCTGGATTATACATGAGATGTCTGAAAGTAATTGCGTTATTGATTTTTAGTCTTTCAATTTAAACAGGTCTGAAGGAAATTAATCAAGAACATACAAAGGAGAAATGTAATTGAAATCCCAGGGAGCCAGGGAAATAGACTTTTGCTCTTCCATCTACAGGCTTTTTTTGCCTATGGACTTCTAAATACTTGGTTTCTTAACATATTATCCAAGTAACTGTGCAGGAACTCCTTGGAATACATTAACGGTTGAAAATACCAAACAACATAGGGATGATTTCCCACCCTCCCTCATTTAAAAGCCAAGTCTTGCCATAGTTCTTTGAAAGCTCTGGAGTGATGGATAGAACTGTATTTAAAGTGACAGGGAAAGCTGAAAGAACAAAGGATTTGACAGCCTGTAGTCTGGGATTAATGAGAGCAGGACAGGAATTACTTCATTTCTGCTATGGCACAGGCCTCTTGGCCATTAAACCTTGAACCTTGTGAATGAGGAGGAATGTTTCGTGACCACGAGGCATTACAGGACTGAACTTCAATCTTGTGTTTCCACTTGCAGCTGCTGGATGAAATGGCCACACTTGTGTTCTTTGTCCTCACTGGGTACAAGTTCCGTCCAGCATCAGACAACCCTTATCTACAGCTCTCTCAGGATGATGAGGATGACTTGGAGATGGAAGCTGTGTAAGAACGCCTCTCCCCTTTTTATTTACCTCTTCCCTTGATTTGAGAAAAGTAATGTTTAAAGCCAGTTTACTTTAATCTCTCTAAATCCTTCTTTGAAAAAGATTAGGATCTGCCCACGTTAAAAGATGAGGTGTCTGTTTGGTGTTGTGTAAAGAGATTTGTGATGTGCATAGGATCCTCTGACCTGGATATTGCAGTACTGTGGAATAAGCTGGTAAAAATTTACATGGGGCAAAAAGATGCCTATGAAAATAACAACTAAAAAAGCTTTTAAATTTAATTTCTGTCATTGAACATGAATAAGCTTTACAGATCAACATTAATGCTTCAAATATAAAAAAAAACCCAAACCAACAACAAAAATGACCCACCAATCTACAGAACATAAATGGACAGGGTGTAAGGTCCCTTCTGCCTTGGTGTTCAGCCTGTAACTTTGCAAAAATTTGTCTTAAGCAACACTGAGCCAAGGAGAGGGATTTTTATCAATACTCTTCCCAGGTTTATACTTTGCTGCTAAGCCATGAGGTACCACAAATGCTTCAGGACCTGAGCTAGTCTGGAAAAAATGATACAGCAGGGCTCAGTCTAAGTCCCTGTCATTTTCTTTGCAGTGTTTTTCTGAAGACTTAAAAAATGAGTGGCATTTTTGAATGTGTAATAAAAAATGCCCTAAGAAATTCAGCCTGCCAGGAGTGTTTGATATAGCTTTAGCTTCCCCAGAGTCTGCTGCCTTAACAGGAGCAGAGCTAACCTAATCCTTCGGTAGTTACACATTTCATGCATAATTGCAATTCATGTACAGGCTCAGAAGCCTGTTCCTAAGAGTTTTTTCCAGTTTGGCAAATCTCCTTTACCTGGATGAAACAAATCAATACTTCAGTTTTTATTACAGTGGCAAAAAAAGTCTGAATGTGTTTGCTTTTATAGTTAGCTCAGAAAGAAATGGATCTTATTGGAAAATTTTTACAAGGAGGTTTGAATCATAGAATCCACCCTGAAATGTCATGTAAGGAGTTTAACTTCTCAGAAATATGGCTAGTAACAAAGATCTTTTTAAATGCTTAGCTATTTTTGCTTTGGGTCTAGAAAATCTGTCATTTTTGCAAGTGGAATCCAACTAGTGGGTAGTGACCTTAAAATCACTACCACTTATATGTGTTTAAATGGTTTATGTAAGAAACTGGTTTCAGTTTGGAAGCTGGTAAAAATCATCCACATCAGGAAGGCGCTGTCTGAACTGGCAGGATTTGTGATTGTACCAAAACAAGCTCTTTTCCTTTTTGCCTGTTCGAGTGAATTTCAACTTTGCATTACGTGCTTAATGAATTTTTGCTTGTGGGGGTTTTGTTAGGACTAATAATAGGACACCTTTCAAATATAGTGATTTCAGTCAATTGGAGCAGTTGCTAAATTTAGGAGAATCTGCCAGAAATGAGCTGGAGAAAGTTTAATGAACTAATGCAGTGATTTCCATCTCACCCAAGTGAAATAGATATTGCTCTAAACTCGAGGGTCACAATTCCTTGTGAGCCTTTTCCTAGTAAGGCATTTTGTTCTTTGCCTTGGGAGTTTCCATTGTTGTGCCTTGTGGGTTGTTCCCCTTAACCTTGCTAGAATTTCTCTGATCTGATTCACCAGAAGTTTTACTCCATTTGGGCACTTGGCAGGGTGTGATGTGTGTTTGGTTCTCCCTTCTCCAGCTCCGTCAGGAAGGTTAAGTTTGCACATATTTGAAAAACAGAGTTTATACATATTCTGTGACAGGTGAAGCACTGCAATGAAAGTGTATTAAATTTCTCATTGACTTGGTCTTGCTGGTCCTATTTTTGGCTTTATAAATATTAAATGTTGTTTCTTTGTGGGGGAAAAGGTATCAAGGTTTGTTTGAGCAGGTGACTAAGTGCCTGACAGTGTCCTGACTAACCATTGCATGAGTGTTCTGCCTTCCTTTTGTGATAAATACCCACTTGTCTTCACAGGCTATGGCAGAAGCTAAATGCCTTCAAACTTCATGGTGTTCTGCTATGTCTTATTGCCAGGTTTTATGGTTATTTTCCTTTCCCAGAGGGTTTTTGTTTAAAATCAGGTTCTCTAAAACAGAAGCGTTCTGTTATTTTAGACTCAACATTTCTGTGAGCCAATGGAGGGGAAAGCTGTGAGGTCATCAAGCCTCTCTTCCAGGCTTGCTTGTCTTCCATAAAAAAAATAGGACATTCTAAGTGCAGCTCTCTAACTTGTGTCTGTTTTCATGCATTGCAAATGATACAAGGCTCGGTCTGGCAGTAAATGTAAATATTGTTAAGGACACTGGAAATCTGCAAAGTTTCAAGAAGAATTCACAAATTAGGTGTCTGTGACAGAAGCAACATAAGGCACAAATCCTCTCTCCATAAGTTCTTGTAACTCTCAAGAATAAAATACAAATCAAGAATAACAAAGGTAACTCTGTCTTGGAGAAAGAATCCACAGACATTGCAGGAGTTTCTCTTCAGTTATTCCAGGCTCAGCAGAAGCCTGAACTGACTAAAGCTGAGCTAAGGACCTGTCTGTCCTTTTTCAAGCAGGTTCAATAGCCATTCATCATCAGCAAAGTGGCTTTCTGTATATTCTGTGCTGGGCAGCCTCTTCAGTTCTGTCAGTACGTGGGCTCGGCGCTGACAGTTTGTTAAAGTTCCCTACTTGAAAAGGTGCAGCCACACTTGGCAGGAAGAGCTGTCAGGCTTCCAGTCCTAATGCCATTTCTGGGGCAGGAACACAAAAATATAAACAGTACACTAGATGAGGTGGGGGTGAGGAAGGAGAAAGGAAGAAGTTTTGGTGTTGGGGTTTTTTATAAAATATTGTTAGCTCAGTAAGCTTGCTTTAGATGTTGGATACCAAAGTGCTCTTTGACAGATTGTGGATGAGAATGATGTTCATGTGTGCATATGAGGTTAAGATATTTCCACTGGAGCAGGAATTGCAGGAGAAGAAGCCATTAATGGTTTTGTTCTCAAGTTGGTAAATCCATCTTACTCAGTGTGTGGAGACTTTGCTTCTCCTTAACACCCAAAACAGCCTCAACATAGTGAACTGTTGTGGTAACACTGCTCTTTGCTTATGCCTTGGGATCTGGAGTTTCTCACTGTGTCATGAGGCAGCTTTTTCTGTGCTGAGATTTGACATCCTGCTTGGTTGCTTTTCTCTGCTTTTCTCTCAGGTTGTGCTTCATGGCAGACTGATTCGTGGTGCTCTCCATTAGCAGTGATTTTCTTCACCTTACACATCTTTCCCTTGCAGAGATCAGCTTTTCTGCTCTGTGGCTGATCAGTTTTTATTCCAGTTTGCAATAACTTGTAAGGGCTGGCTGCTGTATTGAAGTGCTTCTTGTTGCACTATAAAACAAATAATCAGGAGAAAAGACAGCTGAGGTCCAGCACTGTGAAGGGCTGGAGATACTTCTGAATGTTCAGCCATTCCTTGATACCTTGGATACAATGCAGGGGGAAAATAAACTCCATGAAATCTCTGCAGCACGTACCACTGTGCAATGGAGTGTCCAGGGAACTCCTTCTCTGCCTCATTTGTGATGGATATCCCTCTGGCAGGCACAGAAATGCTCTCTGGAGAGAGATGGTTTAGTGAGAAGGATTTGTTGCATTTTAACTGCTGCTGATTTGTGGGCTAGAAACGCAGTTCAGGAGACTGCAGGTGAGGAACATTTCCTTGCTGTATTACAGGTCAGAGCTGAAGTGCTGAGGCTGTTCTGAGGACAATAATGAGGATTTCAGTGTGCTTGGTCTTAGTGCTGCTACCCTTATTTTATTGGGCACTAAAATGTGACGGCTGGACTGATTTTTGAGAGGGAGAAGAATTGCCTGTTGTACCTGAACAATCTGAGAAAAGTAGGCCTCGAGAGCTACTTCATGCACTTGTCACGAGACAAGAACAGTCTCTTTAACTCCTCAGATGGGCTTTAACCTTTACTGTTGGAGAATCCACACAGACATCTCTCCCAGTTATTTGCTGTTACTGAGAGGGGACACAGTAAATGACCACTCTAGTAACAAACACATGGCTTCACCTGCCTGCACTTTGAGTTTTAGCTGTTTGTCCCATAAACGTGGGAAGTGGTATACACACACTTAGCCATAACCTCTCATTACTTCTGTCATCACCTTGGTGTGCAGTGGCTTTGTGATGGCAATTAGAGTGCAGTGCTGAAATCTAGGCTGTGTGCCAGGTGGGATCTTTCCAGCTGTGAGTGAAGTGTTAGGGCTACTTTGGTGTCATGTATGTGCAAAACACCTCTTTATATATCCCGGTGTGTCTGCTGCTGCTTTGCTGTGTAGATGCTGATTTTTGGTTTGTAGTTCATGGCAATCTTCAGCTCTTCCCTGAGGATGGATACTTAGCTCCTGATTTTGAAATAATTACGAAGTTGATTCTTTCTGAAGAGTAAACTTGGTAGCTGTCTTGCTGCATCCTCCATATTTTTCAGACTGTTACTTCAATTTGCCAGAATGTTTCTGCATTCTAATCCTGTTCTCCAATATGTAGCTCCTAGTGTCTTGTGCAGATTTAATAAGCAAATTCTCTATTCCATTACCCAGGCAATTACTGAAAATACTGCATAGAAGTGAACCCGGGACAGGCCTCTCTGGAACCACACTCAATGTTCTTACATTTTTGACAGGAAACCATTAAGTACATCTCAATGCATACTTTTCCAATTAGTTATCCATCTACTTTCATTTTGTCTAGCTTATGTTTCCCCAGATTTTTTCTTATGACTGTGAGAAAACCTTTGTCAACAGGGAGAACTTCAGAGATCTACATATCTCTGTACTGATAAGTTTGATCTCTTCTAGGAAATGTTTATTGTTTACTAATTCCATCTTTCTTCTTTAAGCAATCAGCTTACTTTTCTCTATACTTTTATTTTAGTAGGGAATGAAGTTATTTGATCTGTACTCTTGTGACCCTTTCCTATTAAGCACAAGCTTATCTAGGCCCACTCTAAAGTGTCTGAACCACTGATGATCCCAGTACAGCCAATGCTGGAATATCACTGACCACAGCAGTCTGAGTAAATTATTTTTACAGTAGAAGAACAGAAGCTGGGATCTAATGTGAAACTAAGGGAAGAAGAGTGTTTTCTCAAGATGACTTCTCCTCTAGGAGTGATGCTGTGGAGATGTGGTTAGCAGCTCTGATCAAACAAAGCCCTCTGACATGGTAAACAGCAGGTGAAAGCACTCACAGACTGACAGGGGCAGCTTTGAACAGGACAGTTCTGTGTGTGCTTCCAGGCATCCCTTGGGAATGCATTGAGTATTGGCACTCCTACATTCAGCATCCAAAATAACCTTTGTAGCATGTTCGTGGGGATGAAAAAAATACCTGCATGGATTGAGAATCACACTGTGCAAAAGAATAAAGGAAATGTGTTGTGCATCCAAATTGCCTGTTTTGTGTAGCAGCAGAGAAAAGCTGCTGAGCTGAAGAGCTGTTGGAGAGCCAAGGCAGTTCCAAGAGGAATGGTGCTGTTCTGCCTGGATAAACAGTTCAGTCTGCCTAATGTTGGAATGGTGTTGTGAGGCTTTGTAGTTCACTGATCAGATTGCCATGACAAATCTGAACTTGGATGGTATAAAGGGGATGACTTCTCACTTCTGTTTTGTTGTTGCTGCTCATTGAGTAATTTTGCCATTAACAGGAGCTGGTGTGCATTGAGCTAATAAGGTTCATTTGGGGCACTGTCCACTGTGTGTGCTTTTGTGTAATAGGTTGCTCCTGTTAAAATGCAGAAGAAAGTCACGGAAATAAGGGTAATCTGCGGTATAGCAAAATGGGTTTTTTAAGCAAACTGCTCAAGTTTAGCAAATAAACACCTGATTTAACCCTTTGATCGCACCTCCTATCATTTTTTGAAGCGTGAGACTTTTGTCTATTTGTTGCTTTAGTTTAATGATAAATGGGAAGGGCCTTGAGGTGCCCAAGGACAGTGACCATGCTCCCAACACCCATCAGTGTTGTGTCCAAGCTGATGCAAGAGACCAAACATGGAAACTGCTCAGTCTGGGTAAAGAGACACATGAGAAGTGTTGTTCAAAAGGCACAGGAAGATGGGTATGAGCTGCTGGTAAAATGGATTTTACAGTTCAAGGTCTGATCTCTGACGCTGCTCCCTTCTCTTCCAGGGTGACGACTTCGGGAGTAATGGAGGGCATGAAGAAGGTCAAGAAAGTGGTGAATGGTTCAGCAGAGCCTCAGGGCGAGTGGGAAAGCACGGCGTGATGGACTGGACTAAGGCAGCACTTTCAGAGAAACTTTTTTAATTTATTAATATTACTCTCAGTGGAAAGGGAGCAGCTTGCACTCCCCACCACTGAAACTGCAGAGTGGGGTGTGTCTAGGGGGAGCAAAGCAGTGCAGAAATATAACTATTCCTTTGATCATAAGAAAATGGGATCTCCTGGTACCTGCAAGGAGTGTGAAGCTTTCCTTAGGGATTTTGGGTAGCTTATTTTTTTTTCCCTCCTTTCTGGATCGGTTCTGTATTCTGAATTGTTGCGTTCTTCAGAATGTGTAATACTAATGTGAAGAGAGATCTTCAGTGTGTATGTAAAGAATATATTTTATATAATGCTCATATATATATATATATATATACACACACACACTTTCTATGTAACATGTATGCTGGGACTTGCAAAGCGTGTCAGAAGGTGGGAAAAGAAGATAAGAGACGTAAGTATTTTTTTTTTTTTATAAACTCTCTTTTTGGCTTGGACAAAGCATTGCAAAGCAAATGAATAGGAACAACTGCAGTTATTTGAGAGACTGAACGGGTGTTGGATCAGATGACTTCTGCCACTGCTCACACCAGTGGGAAGGTTGATAAGTATCTTCTTGTCTTATCTATGCAGGTATCCACCTGAATGTGTCAGGTTTGCAGATGTGTTGCTCTACAGGAAACGAGTGACTGTTCTCCATTAAAGCACTAAGCCCATAGTGCAATAAGCATTAATGTACATTCTCCACTGTTCATGGAATTGCTCTTGGCTCACCTGGCAAGAAGTACACAAGAGGAGTAAGACTGATGCTTGCTTTTTAGGAGTCTGCTGTGCTATCCTAAATGTTGACTTTCAAGCTGTGACCCAGAGCATTTTGGTTTGCTTGATAAAATATTTTCAAGGTATTTCAAAAGTCACTCCTTTCTGGCACAGTATTAATACTACCAGACTCTCCAGTGGAAATCTGTCTAGCCATTTTACTGCAGCATAAATCTCTGGTTCACAGTTAACCTGCATTACTGGGCTTCTCTGGATGGCTGCTTGTACCTCTCTGGCTATGTTGGATTAATGACACTGCTGTTTGAGATGAACTGAACTGGTCAAAATGGTATTGCCACCAAAACCAGGCAACTGCAGCTCCCTGTCCTAAATGTTTTGGGGTTTCTTTTTGTCAGGAAAGAAGATTGTGACCAGAACCTCGATGCAGGGGAATATGGAAGCCTTGACTCTTAGCTTCAGACTTGGAGTAGAGTCTTTACAGACATGTTCCAAATGCCATGTGTGTTTTCACTGTAGTCCCTGGGATTGTCAGTAGGGCAGCTGGCGTCCAGAGCTGCAGTAGTGAGAATGGGTATTGATCTGGGGGAGGATGGAAGTGGCTCATTGGTGAAATGAGGATAAGCTTTAAGAAAAATAAATCAAGTATAACTCACTGATCCACTGAAGCCTTAATATTCCTGTAGAGACATTGCCATCTGGTGCTGTCAAGCCAAGTGCTTCTGCCAGGGTGTCAGGGAGAGGCAGCATCAGAGCTCTGGATGTGCCAGCATCGCTTACGGGCTCGTTTAGGAATTGGCTTTTGGAGGGGCTACACCTCTGGGGCACAGCTGATTAGAGGACTGTTAGCCACTAGGTTATTTTATTCTTCAAGCTTAGAAGAAGGATTTCCTTTAGAATCTTGAACCACTTCCTCACTCCTGAGCAGGGATTGTGGTGCTCTTGGTGAGCAGTTGTACCAAGACTCGCTGTTTGAGGAGCAGCATCGCTTTCCCCCATTGCCACTTCTGTTCCCAGGTGTTGGTTCTATGCACTGTGGAGATGGGAGAAATAAATCCACCTGCTCTGATACCTGGAACAGCTTTCAGATAAAGCACAAGAATAGTCTGGGTACAGTCCTCTTCTGTTTTCCTTCTCAGCCGTAACTTCACAGTAATCACAGCAGTGATAGTTTGACTTTGCTGTCATTGCCTTGCAGTGAGATAGTTTTAGTGGGAAGAGATCCTATACCACTGGAAAGGCTGTTTGGTGA
Organism: Atrichornis clamosus; assembly: GCA_013400975.1. Taxonomy (NCBI): domain Eukaryota; kingdom Metazoa; phylum Chordata; class Aves; order Passeriformes; family Menuridae; genus Atrichornis; species Atrichornis clamosus. Next base: position 157,806 of record WBMZ01002298.1, read on the forward strand.
CCCTTGGGCCTCTTAGGTCTTCTGTAGGAAGAAATCTTCTGCATACTTAGCTGAGATGTGAGAAATTGGACCATAAACAAGCACAGGCCCTCTCAGCTCATCATACACTTAAATACAACACCTGAAAAACTCATTCTCTTCCTCTGCAGTTACTCTGGCCCTGTGGAAGTGTCACTCACTGGATCCAAAGGGCTGCTCAGACCAGCTGTAAGCTTTGTTCAGAGAAGTCCACTGGAGACTTGAAGTGTGTTGGCACTGAGGTGTGTAAGGGGTAAGGAGGTGCTATCAGAAACAGTGTAGTGACGGTGTCATCTGGACATGATGCTGTTTTAGAACCTGTTAATTCCTTTTGTGAATGAGATGTGAAATGCTGATAGGTGTGGCATTTCATCCAAAACCACGAGGGCTGTGCTGTGATCCCAGGAAGTGCTGAGCTGGTCCCAAACAGCTGCCTCTTCCATACCTCAGCATTAGCGGAGCTGACACTTTGGCAAGAACTGTTACCTCAGTCTCAGGTTTCTCTTTTTCTGTATGCACTTTTTTTGCTAAAGTTGCATATGGTGTAGGTTTATCTGCCAAGTCCCTAGCTCACTAGCCAAAGGCCAAAAAATGGGTCATTTCTTTTTGTCTTGGCATGAAAAGCCACAGCAGTATTCTGGAAGTTTGGGGGTTTTTTTATAAGAGCTTTTTCCAAGTTCAGCTCTGAGCTTCAGCAGTCAGCTCTACACCCAGCTTCAGCTGGTGCTTTACACAGGATGCCTGAGCATTGGGAAGGAAAATGAATGTCATGTACAAGTCAAAACCCAAAAGATTCTTATTGCAGCCATTTCCAAAGTGAATTTTCTCTGGTGCAACTCCTCAGAGCAGGGCAAGAAGTCTGTCTTGCAGGGATGTATGATGGAGTATGATGGAACAGCATCTGGGATGCTGGAGGGTGGAGAGAATGGCTGCAGTTGTGCTTCTCTCCAGCACAGTGAGTGCTGCACTGCAAGGCATCAAAGACAGGGCTGCTCCCTCCCCTTCCTCCCAGGCACATCCACAGCTGCATGACTGGCACTGCATGACTGCAGGGCTGGTGGAGTGCAGCAGCTCAGAGCTCCCCAGGCAGCATAATCAGTGCTTGCCTTTCACGTGCTGCTTATCTGGTAGGAAGCTCACAGGGAGGGAAGCGAGAGGAGCTGTTGTGGATTACAGGTCCTTTAGGGATATCCAGCCTTGCTTTCCTGTCTCTGCCATTTACTGAAGTGAGGAACTGAGGCAATCATCTGACAGTGTCCAGCAGAAGAGTGACAGGAGTCCTGGAACAGCAGGTCTGGTGGAATTGGGAATAAATGGTTTGAATGCTTTCCCATATGTCGCTGCAGTGGAGCACTCAGCCCCCTCTGCAGACAAAAATGAGATTGGCTCAGTCTTCACTTGCAATGCAGGTTATGTCCCAATAAATCCCTGTGGATGCTGACATGCACATGCCACTGCTGCACTCCTCCTTCCTGCTGTAGCTGCTCAGCAGGCTGCCTTCCAGAGGAAACCTCCTTGCAGCCAGACTCTTGCATTCTTCAGGCTGGAAAATGTTTTCCTTGATGGTTCATCAAGAGATGTACTAAAAGAAAGCAAGACATAATGGGGTCATCTGGAACACTGCTGCTGCTTGCTCAGAGTGGAGCAGTTTGAGTTGAAGAAGCCACATGCTGTCCTATTAAGATGCTCTTTCATGTTGCCGTCTAGCTCAGCGTGTTGTGATCTGTGCAGTGCATTGTTCAGTGTTTCCCTCCAGCTGAGTGCCCTGTTCCTGGATTTCCATGCTGGCATACCCTGGGAGAGCATGTAGTAAAAATTTGCTGCATTGCAGCATTTTGTCTTGGAGCTCGTAGTGTGGAAGATGTATTTTTCTAAGCTCAGTGGACTCTCTCTAGCATGAGTGTGCATCCACCAGGTATCCCTGAGCACTGGAACATTCCTTCTGGCCATGAAAGGGCATGTCCTGATCACTCCAGTGTGTACATCTGGTGCAAGTCCTGTGCAAGATTTTGAGTGTAAAGCTTTTTTTCCTTGTGCTCTTAGAGAAAAGCAGTCAAGCCACTGACAATCAAAATGATAAGGGAGGGGGTTTTGTTGGTTGTTTGAAAACTGCACAGTTTGAAGCAAATATTGGGTATTTGTATGCTTTGTTGAGCTCTGGGAACTGGAGTTCCTTAGCTATTAGGGAGAGGGAAGGAAATCCTTCTTCCTTCAGCCTGCCTGGTTTGTCTCCTTCAGTTTGACCTGTCATGCCAGCTAACAGACTGCTGTCACTTTAAAGCAGATGTGTTTTGTAGTTCGTGTTATGATCTCCACTCACAGAGCATGTCCCCATTTTTCACCTGTGTACAAAGAGTGAGGAGCTGTGGTCTGCAGGAGTGGGAGGTACAGTGAGGTTTGAACATAATGGGACTCACACTGTCTCAAACTGTGACCTTGTGTGTAACGTCAGTAGCTTCAATGTGTCATGAAAGCTGAGGTGGTGCTGCCCAGAGGTGCTTGACCAATGTTTGTGTGTTCCCTGGGGTTGATTTCTTGTAAAACGTTGTTCTAAATTGAATTAATTTGGATTTTTTTTTTGTAGCTGCTGGATACAACACTTCTGAGCTGATCAATCACTCTTCCTTAGCAATATTGGGAAGCTGTGCATTTTCCCCCTTGTGGTTTCTTGCCCAGATATAGCAATGATCTGGTGAGAACTGCACATGACAGGTACTCCCACGTGGCTGGAACAGGATTTAGGAAAATACTGATACTCACTTAGGTGTTGAGTGATGGAACTGAAAGAAAGTAGCTGAGAAAAGAGTCACTCCTTGTAGGCTGACTGGCTCAAGAACCCATTTATGTTTTGACTGCAGCAATCCTCTAGAAAAGACAATTCTTCATAAATACTCCCCTGTGGGATTTTACTCAGTGTTCTGCTCTCTGTGTAATGAAGTAGAGCCTGACCTTCACATCGTCAGAAGCACTTCATCCTGTAGCCAGTGGGGCTGGCACCCCCTCTGTCAAAACAGAGTATGGGTCTAAATAGCTTCCCTTGCCCTTTAGGAACTATTAATAATTAATTCTAGATCCTCCTGTGTCATTAAGCAGCTTTAGGCCACCTTGTACAATGTAGCTTTGAATTCATTTAGTAAATGACCTCCAGAAGAACTAAAAAAGACTTTTCTGTGTACAGCAAGGTCCAATTCTAGGGGTTTGGTGACCTGTAAATATCATATTCCTCAGTTCCTGTTCAGATGTAAAAATGGATTTTTTTTCCGTATTTTTTTAAACTTTATTAAAAGAACAGCAAACAGTATTTGAAGAGAAGCAAGGTAGAGACAAGTCAGGACAGTCTGTGTAACTTGGTTTCCCTGCTGTGATGCAAATGTGTAAAATAAAGATTGACCAGAAAGAAGGTTTTAATGCATCTCATTTTCTGCTTCTGAACTGCCAGCAGCCCAGCTGACCCATTGATCCCAAAGTCTGCACTTCCCTCTGCTCGACTTCCGTTCCCAGCCATCAACATCTGCATCATGGATACAGGGCCAAATCACAAAAATCTTGTGTGGACAACTTCTTCTGAAGGGAAGAGCTGTCCTGTCAGTGACCCACAGGGGGGTTCACTGAGGTGCCTTTTCTTGTGCTGCAGGCACTGGAGCTGTGCTTGTACGTGCCCAGCTGCTCTTTTAGGTTTGTAAGCTGAACTTAGGCAGCAGTTTGAGGACTGAGTCTTGAACAGAAGTGTTTCTCACAGCCCTGTGTCTCCTGCAGTCGTGGGCAGGCAGGAAAGCAAGAGCATCCCGGGCTCGTTGCTGCTCTCCAGCCCTGTGGTCTCTTGTTCTCTGCTGTCAGCTTCCCAGGCAAGGGCAGACAAGGAGCTGGTGCTTGGAACCTTAGTGACCAGATACAATTTAAGGGTAGAAACTTATTTTTTGAATAACATCTCTTGTGGATCTGGCCACTCCATCTCAGAGGGGCAAGTCCTTGACCCATTTTAGGTTAAACTGATGGTGATTTGGGACTTCTGTAGTTGTGCTCTTCTTGAGATGTCGAGATCTAACCGTGTGTTTCAGTTCTGCATGCTGGTTGGGTTGGCAGGGATGAGGAGGGCAAAGTATTCCTGGGAAGTGTTCCTCCTGACAATCTCCCATCCCTCAAAAGCATATGTCCTTCAGCACGAAATCCAAGGCTTCAAGATGTTTCTTACAGTTCAGCCTTTAGTTCTCATCCTACCACCGAGGGGTAATGCCAGAAATAGCCTGTGTTCTCTACCCTGCACCTCCCAAACAGCCAGTTCTGCCTTCCCTCAAGCCTCGGGGTGGGTGGTGTTTTACCAGGGAACTAAACTATAAAAAGTGCTTGGAATTTGGATTTCCTAATACCCCACTGTAGGTTAGAACAAACTTTGTGGTGCAGGTGCTGGCTGGTTGTTGCACTGGGAGTGCAACATGCAGGTTTCTCCAAACTGAACATCCTCTGCATATTCTCTGTTGTTTATTTGGCCTTAAAACATTCCCACTTAGCATTCCCTGACAGCAGCTCTGAGACTCATCCCCAGGGTTGCCTGCACTGAGCCAAAACATCCCTCAGCCATAAGGAAAGGTGAAATGTTAGGGGTGGAGTGGGTAAGGTGGGACTAAATTGTGGGAACACTCACTTGGGAAGGAGACCAAATGAAGTTATTTGTGGAAAAATTGATTCCTGACCGTCTTCTCCAGGGAAACACAAAGAAGAGCTCCCACTGTTTGAGGTCTATTGCAAGCAGAGGTTGTCTGGCAGACTGACACAGGGGGAAGAAGAAACAAAACCAGAGCTAACAAAACTTTCCTCAGTACACTGTGTTTGGATGCAATAGGTATTTTCCTGTCCAGGGGAGGTAAATTGTTCTACCTGCACGAAGGGTTTTCCTTGCAGTGTCTGGAATTCCCAGCTCTCTGATCATTTGCAGCTCCTCGTTGCAGTCCTGGCTGCCTGCTGTCGGTGCTTTTGCTCAAGCAAGGTTATCTTCATGACTGCCTTCTCTTTAAATCCTACTTTTACCTTCCTTTCCCTTCTGAGTGACAGGCTCTAATGAGAGGAGAGTGTTGTAGTGCCCTGTGTAGCGAGTGGTCAATAAAATCCAAATTGCTTTGTACAGCAGAGGTAATAACACAGCTTGTATTGGCACAGCTGATCCTGATATTGGGGCCCTTGGTGAGGAGACGAGGGCTTTCTTCTGTCTTAAGTAGTAAAAAAATTCATGTCATCCATTCCTTTTCTCTCCTCTCATCCATGGAAAACAGTGTAATTGGGGGTGACACTGCTTTGTTGTGAGTTCTCCCCTGTGGGATATTTTCTGTGGGGTGGCTGAGACACAATACATGAAAGGGCTCTTGTGTTCCTGAAGAAAAATAGACAGACACGTGAGGTGAGGTTGTTACAGGGGTGGCAGTTGGAATAGATGAGGAGCAAAATGGAAGGGATGGCTTGAAATTCATTTTACTGGTCCCTCTTTGGGAGGATTGTGTGAGCTTGGCAAGAGCAGTCGATGAAAGGAGCAGTTTTCAACATGGGTCACCTGCAAGTGTATTAATAAGTTTGGGTGGTTTTTGTCCCTGAGGACCTTGTTCTGGGGTGCAGATCTTCTATAGGCTTTCAGTCCTGAGTCATTTCTGTAGGGTGGCACAACATCCCACCAATATCCCATTGGCAGCTTCTCCCTGAGAATGCACCCAGTGCTTACTGTGGGTGTGGAAGAGTCAGTGCTCCAGCTGCCTCTTCCCTGAGCTGCTCAGGATCTTTGTTCTGCAGGAGCTCTCTGAAGTTGGAAGGAATCCTCCAGCCAGCACAGCTGTGAAGGTATTGATCGGCATCTCCTGGCAGAAGTCAAACTTGTTCATTTTGGGATGGATCTCATACCAGGAAGCAGTAGCCAAATTGGAGGGGCTACAAAGAACAGCTGCAGTGACTGAGATGAAGGAATTGGGCAATGGCAGAAGATGACAAAAATTAAAGCTGTAGGCCTGACTAAGTGGTGATTAATGAGAGCCAAGAAGATGTAGCACAATACAAAATGGCTGCACGGGGGAACTCACAGAAAGGGGTTTGGAATTAATTTGGGTGGCTGAAGGCTGAGCTGTGGAGAGGTGAGATGTAACAAAACCAGAGGAAAACAAGATGTTAGGAGAAACCTTTTGCCAATGACTTTGGCTGCAAACAGTCTCCCAGGAGAAATGGAGGCAGCTCTGTGTTGTTTTAGATAATCAACACTAGGCTGGACAAATCATTGCTAAATACACTGCAGGGAACGACCCCTCATCGGCTGTGAGCTGGATGAAATGCCTGGCTCAGCCATTTTCCATTTGCTTATCTCAGTGGGGAGGATATTGTGTGCATAATTCCTGGTTTGGGGGGTCATTTCAGTTTTACTATTAAGCCCCATAGATGTCTCGAGTGAGCCTGGCTGCTCCATAGGAGGAACAGAGAAGTGCTACATGGAAATGAAGCTGGTTGGTGTGTGCCCTAATCTGTATTCTGAGGCAGTCGGGGTTTTAACTGTTGCTGCAAAAAGTGAGCGGAAATATCTGCTGGGATTTACCAAGCACACAATGCCCGAGTGTTGCCATGAACCAGAGCAGCCTTGTGGGAGGCAACAATTCAAGCCCTTAACAGCAACAAAATCTGAAGAATAGGTACAGGTCGATCGGGTCGATTTTGTATGTTTGAATGTTTTGGGGGATTGTTGTGGTTTTGTTGGTTTGGTTTTGTTTTTAACGATTGCGGGGCAGGATTGGGGTGGGCAGACGTCACTGCTGACTGCACAGGTCGCTTACAAAGCTTGCTCAAGAGGATTGTGTCTTGTCTTAAAACCAGACCAGGGCAGCAGCACCAGCCCCGGCAGCTGCCCCGGCCTCCACGCGTCCGCAGCAGACAGACCCCAGGCACGGAGAGGCTGATGAGCCAGTGTGTGATTCATGAGCGATCAGAGGCTGATTTCTGTCTGGGTTGTGGTGTGAAACCCACCACCACAACCCTTCCCCTGCACCCTCTGTGTGCTCACAGCTCAGCGGTGAACGGACAGCGCTGCCTTCGCAGCAAACATCTGGGCAGGATCACAGAGAGCTGAGAGCCACGTGCCTTCCCTTTATTTTTAAAGTTCTTACATATTTATATATGTATATTTTAAAAAGCTTTGTTCTGTTCCAAATCTCAGTCTTTGCGTTTTAGGGACACTTCTCTCAAAGATTTGGGGTTTTTTATTAAAAACCCCTGCTGCTGTTGGGCGGCAGACCTGGTGAGCAGGGCTCAAGTCTCTCAGTGTGGAGAAGCAGCCTCTCCAACCCTTCTTTCAGCCCTGAGGGTGCTGGTGGATGCTGCGGGGCGTCTTTTCTGCAAAATGCTGCTGCTGCCGCCTCTGCAAATGTGATCTTATCTCACACAGACACAAGTCCACTGCCCTCCTTGGCTGTCCTTACGAGGAGACTTTTATTTTCAGTCTGTCTGGTACCAAGCCTTGGCTGAAGGCTCAGGGTGACTGGGGTGAGCTCTACAGGACAAGCACAGCAGGAGCAGAACAAGGGTGGTTTCCCAGTTGCCAGCTGGGATTTGCGATGTTCCACGAAGAAAGATGGAAGGAAGATCCACAAAACCTCCTCCTGCTTGGCTTTGTCTCAGCCTAGGGCTGCCTGCACACTGCAGGCAACGGGAGAACAGCTGATGAGTTCACCACAGCCACCCTTCCCAGGTTCCTACATTAGCATAACAATTACAGCCCCAGAGGCTGTAAAGAGAATACAGGCTTTAACAAATATACCAGATTTTAACAGAGAAATTAATAGCGTAGCAAATTGTAACGCTCAGCGCGTCGGCTGCGTGTCAGTCTCGGGCGACAGCTGTACGTGTGCAGCCTTGGCACAGTTGCGATTTCCAGACCTTCCTCTGCATTTGGCCATCATTTCAATATCTACAATTCCATTTCCTGGGGAAAGAGCCTGCAGGGCACCATTGCTGCCGCCATTTACCCAAAAACCTGGCATGCTTTGTGTCTGTTGCGTTTCTCTGAAGCCATGCCGTGTATTGGCATTAAAATTCTGTGCAACAGAAATTAATTTATAGCAGCGATAACCTGTAGAGCTGCTGAAGTCCGAGTCTTGGAGTGTTTTGGCTTCTAAATCTTGATTTTTGAGGGCTTTCGTAGCAGTCATAGACTGCTCAGCTACCCAAGCATTTGGTAAATGCCAGCACTGGGTGCTTGCTGTGACCCGCAGTGATACCAGGGGCAAAGCAAGAGCAGCTCACTCACATCCTGTCAAGCTTAAAAGACTTCAGGAACACACTGGTTGGTGAGCTGGAAGCTGTAGAGTCCCATTTAAAGCTGCTCACAGTCTTGAGATGTAAAATCGTGGTAATCTGAGATGAGGGTGATGCCTGGGAAGCCGAGGATGTCCCCAGGACTAGCTGATGCATTCCTGAGCTTGTGGTTTTTGCATCAGGATGTTGAACTCACTCTAATGGCATTTTTTTGAAATCCTCTGGAAAAGCAGCTATTTTGGTGGCTCTCCGTGCCAGTGGTGACCATGGCTTGTCTGGGGGAGCAGCCAGCACTGATGCCAATAATTCCTTTGGCTCTTTTTCTGACTGAGTCAGGTCACTCAAGCATTAATCTTAAAATAGCAACTATTTTTGTAGTTGATATAGTTAATCTCCTGTGTGTGTATATTCCTTCCCCATTCCAGGCTCTGATGCTTCGCCACTCCTCTGCTGACCCACTCCTGCTTTGGCACAAGAGAGCTCTGAGCAAAACTTGGCTTTTCCACAAAAAAAGCACCAAGTACAGGCTGTGTGTGCTCTGCTCCCTGAGTTCACTGCCAGACTGGTGTCTCCAGTCACAGATTCCTCGCTCATGTGGTCTGTTGGTTTTGGAGCATCTTCTCGATCTGTTTTTGGGTGGGTGGTTGTGGAAGGGGGATGTTCACAAGCTGACAGGACTGGGGGTGACACTGGCCACAAAGACAACGGTGATGGATGGGTGGGTGGATGTGTGGGTTTCATCGTGCAGCCTGAAGAAGGGGCTGGGTGAAGACGGAAGCCTGAGCAGACCCTGTGTGGTGCCTCATCCAGCCCTGGGAAGGGGAGGAGCGAGGAAGGGGATGGGATGGGCTATGTAGAGTCCATCCCCTGCCTCTCTTCTCCCTTTTCTGGGGCAGCTCCTGCATCAAAGCACATCCGAGAGTGCAAGTGTGCCATCCTCGATACTACCCCATCCCCAGTTTCCCACGCCACAAACAGCTCCAGCTGTGCCCAAGGATTCAGAAGGTGCTGTGCTTGGGCTGTGTGACACCACTGATTTTTTAGGTCTGAGCACATCAGCGAGGGGGATGAAGGGGGAAAGAAAAGACCATTTGTGCTGAAGCACAGAGTGAGCACACGAGATCGGGGCGGACTGCACCTCGCTGCTTGCATGCAGCGCTATTCCCACGAGGCAGCTGCAATCCTGACAATTGAATCAGGAAGGATGCGTTGGGGAAAACCCCCGTGATGGCGTCTGAGGATGCTGATTAAATGTGCACAGCCTGGTGAGCCCACGTGGAACAAAAGGCTGCGTGGCTGAGCCTGACAGACTTGCTGTGTCCTGGGGAAGAAGAACTCCAGGGTTTTATCAAGCACTTCCAAGTAGATACCCAAGGAAGGAAAAGCTTTCTGCAGACACACGCTCGGCTGTGCAGCCCACACAGCTCCCAGCTTTTGCAGCCAGAGCGTGGAGCCTCGGATCCATCCCAACCTCCAGCAGTGGCGTGGCAGGAGAAGTAACAGCTTCCCATGGAGCAGGACCCTGCTCTGACCGCGGCAGCGACAGCAAATATCGCCCAGGGAATGATCATTGCCATGGCTGCGGTGTGGTGCTCAGACAGCGGAAGCCCTGCGAGCAGCACACGTTGCTTGATCAAAAAGCCAGCCCGGGTCAGGGCTGGGCTGGCTATGAGCTTGTCCTGCAGTCACTGGCAGTGGGGAGATATGAGCACTGCCTGAGCTCTGTCTTCGGAGAGAGAGCCAGGGGGATTTATAAAGCAAAACTACCCTCAAGGGCTGGCCTGCACTGCGTTTTCCTCTCTGAGCAAACAATGCAGCTCCTTCCCGGGCACACTGACCACATTCGGCTGCACACGATTGTTTTGTGCCCCAGTCACTGCTCAGATTTCAATCCTGTCAGACCCAGGAGTCTTTCCAGGCTCAGGCCGTGTTTCTCTGCCTGTATAAATGTCACTTTATCCTAGAAAATGCCACTAGTGTTGTTATTTAAACAGTAATAGGGTTAAAGCTAATAATTAGCAAGTGAAAGTGACTGGCTGGCATAGTTTCCGATTACTTTTTTCCTCTCATCTGAGTGATCTGAGCTCTTTTCTCAGCGTTCCACGTGGTGGAGGCAGGGAAGAGTTTTAAATAGAATTAAATCCTTTCAACATCAGTTTAGCAGCAGCAGAGCTTGTGCTAAAATGCCTGTGCTGTGCAAGGAAGGTTTGAGACCTCACTGGACCCCCAGCCAGGCACGGACAGATCATGCTCTGCACACAACAGGACACTCCTGCTGCAATGTGGTTACAGCCCAGTGACCACAGATGAAGGGAAATACTGCAATAATTGGTGTTTTGCTGATGGAATCAAAGAAGGGGCTGCACAGGGCATTTTTGCAGCACATTTGGGGACCCAACTGGAATCTGCTGAGGCCTGTGTTGGATTCACACGCAGGTGTTTGTCCCTAAAAGCCATGGAACTGTTGGAAGTGACAGGGAGGGATGCTGGAGGGGAGACACGAGTCTCACAGAGCTCTCACTGCCGCGTGCTGCCAATCCCCTGTCGCTCAGTGCCATCCCTCCAGCCCGTCCCCGGCTGTGCCACTGCTGGGACGTGGTGATGGTGTTTCTACCCTCTTGTGCCTTAACGAGCTCGTTTGTGTGAGGCTGGGTAACGGAGGACGGGGCATTTTAGAAACATCCACTTGGGGAACGTATCCCTGGAGAAGTGAGTGTCGAGCAACGTTTGGCTGGTTAAAAACAATAAAGGTGCCGAGAGCAGCACTGTGTCAGCTGTGCTCCTCTGTGTCCTCTGCAAACACCCCGCGTGTGTTGTGTTGGGCTCTCCGCAGCCTCGCAGACAGGTTTCACTGTATCCAGGCACAGATTTTTCCCTTCCTTGGCTGCTGGCACAGGAGTCCAGGCGTGCCCGGACAGCTCCAGCAGGGCCCTTATTGCAACACAGGCAGGAAGAAAACTGTATTTATCGTGTGCATCGGTACAGCTAATGACTGCACACAGACACAGAGCTGCTCTGGAGGCTTAAAGCCCTGCATGGGTTTGAGGTGGGGAAGGGCTGCTTTTAGCACTTGTTTGGTTTCCTGGCTGCACCACAAACCTGCTGTAGGTTGAATCTGTGGGGTTTTTGAAGTGATTGAACTTGGTCTCTCTATGTACACATTGCAGAGAGCCAGTGAAGGCTCACTCACAGGAGCTCTGGTGTGAGAGAATGGTAAAATCACAGATTAAAAACAAAGATCATCCAGTCTAACCCTCCTGCCATGGTCAGGGACATCTTCCACTAAACCAGATTGCTCAGAGCCCCGTCCAGCCTGGGCTGTGACACTTCCAGGGATGGTGCAGCCACAGCTTCTCTGAAAAACCTCTGCTAGGGCCTCACCACCCTCACAGAGAAGAATTTCTTCCATATATCTAATCTGAACCCTGCCTGCTGTCAGTGTGAAGCCATTCCTCCTTGTCCTGTCGCTCCGTGACCTTGTCCAAAGTCCCTCTCCAGTTCTCCTGGAGCCCCTTTAGCCACTGTAAGAGGTTCTAAGTTCTCTACAAAGCCTTCTCTTCCCCAGGCTGAATAACCCCAGCTCTCTCAGCCTAAATATCCCAAGCTGAAAGGGACCTGCAAGGATCCAACTCCTCCAAGTCAGGAACAGACCCCTTTTCAGCTGGGGCACTCAGAGGGTGGGAGATGCTTCCACGCCTGGAACTGTTGTTGTCCCACCAAGGTCACCCCCAGACTCCGAGCTCAGCCTTGCTCCAGGCTCTGTGTCCCCACCGCCCGCTCCGCTCTCTCCTGACCCCCCCCATGCCCATCAGCCCCCGACGAGCAGGACCCTGACTCCCGACATTTCCCTCCGAGTCTTCCCGCTGATCCCTGCTGGTCACCTCGGGGGCTTCCCGGCGGCGGGGGCCGCTCTGGAATCCCCCTCCCTCCCGGGTCCTTCCGCCACTGGGAGCGGCGGGGCCGTGCCGGAGCCCCCTCCCCATCCCCATCCC